>JAPMOR010012937.1:74943-88203 GCA_026543865.1 Argiope aurantia
AAATTTTAAAATGTGGAAATTCGCCAAAATCTCGAGTACGATTTTTATGACGACTACAATACAATTATCTATATTTCGCATACGAGAAAGTAAAAAATTAAGCTCGATTATGCTAGAAGTATATGCAACCATAACTGACCTCAAAAAATGCTAGATCGGCTCTGAACATATCTTTTCCCAGCGAATATTGTTACTTTGCCTTAAAGAGGGCCGTGGTGTTCTGGTTGCAAAGACTCGATTTTAAAACTGGTGGGGTCCAGGTTCAAGACCTGTTTCCACAGAAAAACCCCCATGTAAGCCAGTCTAGAGCGTATTAAATCTGCCACACTCAAATAGCCACCGGCTAAAGTTGGTTGGTACAGAGGGAAAATGGTGCGGATGTATAGAGAGAAAATGCCAATTCAGGTGTCGTTCTCATCATCTGACTGCAGTTCAGTCACAAGTTACGACCCAAAATAGCCTTAGTTTTGCCTTAAAGTGGGATATTAACATAATTAAGCCGAATTAAATTTGCCTTAAAAGCGAGTGTGGAATCTCAAGTACTTAGCACATCAATCAAAAAGTTTTTGTAATGCTTAGTGTTTGTGAATAAATGAAGATATTGCAGAAAGTTTTTTTTTTTTTAAATTATGGTATACAGACAGGCTCATTATATATTTACGTTCTTATGCCAACTTTCCTTTAATACAGCAAATACAAAGGCCATGTGCTAGTTGCAGCTTTAGGATTACTATAGTCTGTGTATTTTCTGTAGGCGGTTTAAGGTCACATTTTCTACCGTGTTATTGGTACCAGACAACCAATAACGAGGTAGAAAATGTGACCTTGAACCACCTATTAAAAATACACAGACTACAATTTTCTGAAAATTTAGAAAGTGAAAGATTAGTGATCTGTTTCCTATTTTAAACTTTGTGTAAAATATTTCAGTTCTTGAAAAAAACTCAACTTTTAAATATTTCAAGTGATAGAAATAAGTTTTTAAAAAGATGATTCATACAGATTTTGATTCGTAAGATCAAGCAAATTTCGGAGAAATTGGTTGAATGTTGTATACTTCTCTTTACATAAGATTTTTGTAAAAGAGAATTCTCAATTATATTCTTCATCTTTTCTGATAATATAAGTATGTGGGGGAATAGAAACATCAAAATCAAAAACTGACTTTAAGTTGGACTTGGATCAGAGGGAAAATCACATAAAAGAAGGGTTTTTTTTTTTTTTTTTTGAATGATGAATAGACAACAATGACATTTGCTTTGAACAAATCTTGTCAACTAAAAAAAAATAATAATGCAAGCATAGTATTTTCTGGAATGAAATACATTTAAGTGCATTCCTATTAAACACAAAAAAATTGGAAAGGTTTCAAATAATAAAAATTAACTTACACTAAAACAAGTATTCGATAGATTCCAATTTATCCTTTTGATTCAGAAATTATTTAAAAATGAGAATATTTATCTTACACATTTAATTTAAGATATGCAATTTTTTTAAAAAAAGAAAGAAAGAAAGAAATGCTAATTAATCAGTATGCTGATTTTTATCATGTACTAATATACTAATAAAAAAACTGAGTATATCTATATAGTTAGTTGGTATTCCAAAATCTTCTAAGTGCCTGAATAAGCTTCTTTGACTCTAAATTTTAAATTTCAAAGCAGCTAATTTATATTTATTTATACAATTTCTTACAGCTGCACGACTAAAATATTATTCAGATAACAAAAATTCACCTGCATCTCAAAAAGCCTGGTTGAAAACCTTTTAAATCTTCATTTCATAAAATGAAAGAAGTTTTAACCAAAATAATAAACATGTGGAGGATTAATAATTCATTAAAAAAACCAAATTACAAAATGGCCAAAAAAGAGAAAATGCAAAAATGCAACACAAAACAACACATGAAAGAAAAACATGAAAAAAAAATCATTAAATAGTCAATGTACAGAAAGAAAAAAAAGATTCCGCTCAATTGGCTTTTATATTCATTTCAAAATATTGATAAAAGTAAGAAATCAAAATCATATGATTTTTAAAGACACTTTAAGAAGTATGTAGTCCAGGACAAGATGTATGTAGGATAGCAAACATGACAGAAAAACCAGTATATTATTGTAAACATATCTCACAAACACATTTTAGCAAACATTTCTTTCTTTCTATGGGACATATCTCAAACACATTACTGGTGTGTTTTTTTGTTGTTGTTGTTTTACAGGTTTTCTATTGTTTCTATCACCATTTCATAGTCTTCTTTATAATATCAGCTATATTGGGACAATAAACTGCTTCATTTTTGTGTACAAGATTCAGATGTGGAAGAAATTTTGGATACCTGGAATCTAAACTTTTTCCTGGTGAATATTTCTCTGCAATTTGGCAGTTTTGCCAGATAAAGTGTAGAGAAATATGCAGTAAGAAAGGAAGAACTTTTATTTTCTTCCTGTGGTAGAAAATTCTTGATATGTTAATAAGCTGAAAATTTAATTTTGTACTAAAAAAATGGAAGGAAATGAAAAAAATAAAAAACCATGGATCCATGGAAGGATTACAGCCCTCTACAAAACAAAGATAGATTTATATCCTGAAATAATAGTTGGGTATGTAATAAATAATTAGTATGTCTAGCAAACATCCTAGTGGGAAAGTGAGCAAATACTCCAAACATGAGATATGAATCTTCTTATATTTCTGACAAATACAAGCCCAAAGCTGCTGTTCTCTATGCTACAAGCTCAATTATCTTCAATTTTTCATATAATTATAAAAGATGAAAATAGTCCATATCCTTTAGTACTAATAGAAATGTTTTTAAAAATTGTAAGGCAAAAACATAACAATATAAAGTATTAAAAGGAAAAAATATTTGCTGATAAATAATAAGGAAATTATGAGAAACTTTATCACATATTAAAATCAGATAAAAGCTCCCACAATTTTTTTAATTTATCCCAAATGAATTCTTAATGTCGATCCAAAAGACTGTTATGATTATCATTTAGCAAGAGTGTGATACTAGTATTTAATTGATCATGTAATTGTATTGTGTTTCATAATTCATTTAAAAAAATAATAACAATGATGCATAATTTTATTTATAATCATGAACTCACATTACATAATTGATGGCATTCTTTATAATAATATATTATTACATTTAAAGCATTGCAGATGAAAAATTATAGCAAAAAAAGTTAGTGGAAGGATTATGATAAATCAGTAGTTTTTTGCAAATTGATATAAATTGATTTGCATTGTGACACAAGAGTGTCAGTTACATTGTAATCTTAACATAACACAAACACAGGAATAAAAATAAAAGCATATTAGAAGTGAAATAAATAATTAATATTAGAAGTGAAATAAATAATTAAATGTGCAAGAAGTAATTGTATTTTTCACGACCATAATACTATATTGGAGTTTATGATAATAAAAACAATATTCTCCTATACAGCATATAAAGATAGGAGAAAAATCTTCCTTTTTAATGCAAATTATTGACACAAACAGAACTTCTAAGAAGTAAGGAGGCTGTTTCAAATGCCAGCGAGAAAGCATTTGCTTTACAACTTAACTCATCCAACACTAATAAATCATGAGATTTGCAGTTCCCTGCAGTGTTTGCCTCGCTATTTAAAGAAGACTTGCCAATATCAGAAAGAAAAGACCAAGAATCTATGTCCGATGCAATGTTGAAGCCACAAGCACAATGGTCATCTCCACTAGGAAACTGATCATCTCTCATTTTCCAAAGATGGCCATGCACATGTTCAGTCACAAAATCCAGTTGTGACCCTTGATGATTGGCCACACAAACATCAGTCACACTTTTTAAGAATAGTGAATAGCTCTCCTGCAATTGGCCCTGTGTGCATCCCATTTCATTTTGGATGGTGGTCCAATGGTTCTTCACCTGGAAATTCATACCAAATGTTTACTGAAAAATATTTGCAAAATATATTACAGAAATATTTTAGCCTTTTTCTTACAAATAGAATATATGCACATAACGAAATTTTAAAATATCTAATAATTAAATTGTCCATTTTAATCCCTTCCAAGTTCAATTTATGCCAAATTTGTGGGTCAAAAAATGTCAACGTTTTTTAATGTTTAGTTTTATAAGCAAGTATTTCTTAAACAAGACTGATTATATAAGTTACTCTATAAGTATTTCGAAAAATATTTTTAAAAAATCCTGTAAAATTGGCTTTCTACATTATGTAATTTTAAATTTTTGCGATAATGCAACTTTTATCTACAGAAATATATTTATTATATAGGGAAGAGGCAGAAACTTGGTGGAGCATAGTTTTGTTTCAAAAATGCAGAAATATCAGCTGGTGTATTATCATTCTAAAAAATTATATCTCCCCATTCACACCTACGAAAGGTTGTTTTTCTTTCACTTCTTTACTTAAATTATACCAGTGGAGAAGTATAATAATGATCAGTAATTGTATTACTTTTTTCTAAAAAATCAAAAAGAATTTATTTGAGTATCTCAGAAGGATTCTCTTGAGGATTTAATCTCATAACAGGAAAAAAAAAAAAAAAAACATTTCTTCACATGCAGAAGATGAAGAAATTGTTTTTGTTTTAGGAATAGAGATTAAATCCTTGCTTTCAACTCATTCTTTCGATTATTTCTTTGTCTTAGGCTATTAGTGATGAATTCATATTTCATCCATTGTTGCAAAACGATACAAAAATTCCTCTCGATTCCATTAAATCATCTTCCAATTTTCTTGGATACATCTCTTGGATGTAAGACAAGCAATTGTAGCCAAAGCTTGCAAATTTTTCTCATTTCCCCCTCCCTTCCTTTCGCAAAAATAATGTTTTCCTACACTAAATTCTTTGATGTTCATCTTACTGAAATCACAATACTTAATAGATATGAATATATGTCAGACAAGTTGTTATAAATATATGTGAATAAAACTTTGTGTGACAGTCTTTAAAAGTAATTGAGAACCAAAACTAATTTAGACACAATGCAGTAGCACAATATCTTAAATTATCAACTCACATATCTGAACATCATTACTGAGGCATTATTGAGGACATTATTTTATATATTATAGGCATTTGCTGTAATATATGAAGCACTAACTTATTAATTGAATTAAGGCAATTTCATTGAAAATTTTTTTTAAAAATAGCAAACAAAAGTATGGTATGCAAAAAAGAGTCTAATAACTTTAAGTATGTATATATACTTTTGTGGACCATAAATGTGCAGTATAGACCTCTGTACATCCTCCTCCAAGACAAACTTTATTACTCTGCAGTATACGAAACAATGCACTGATGGCTTGACGACAAACAACCTGGAAGATGACATTAAACAGTACATTAGCACATTAAAATAATATCATAAATATACGACTTCATTTATATTTTTCCTTTAGTCTGCGATATAAAACATTGCCCTTTTTCAAAAGAAATTCAAAATCAAACAGTACAAAGCAAAGTGCAAATTTAAACAGTTCTTTTAATATTTTAAAATTTGCAAAAAAAATCTTTTTACTGACATACAAAACAGAAAAGAAAAGGAGAAAAACAGAAAATAATATTAAGATTAAATTTACTCTATCCAAGAATACTGACACATATCTGTAAATTTTGTTCTTTTAAAGTAACAATATCCTAAGAGAAAATAAACTGAAATCTGTTGCATAAAAATTCAGAATAATAAATTCAACTAATTTTGTCTCACTGAATGTGCTGATATAAAATTTATATAATTCATTAAAAAATTAACACTATATTATGTTTAGGCAATGTTACTTTGCCTGAACAAAGTTAATTAAAAAAAATAAAAGTTCACTCCAGAATAAGTTAACAAATAATTTTACACCTTAATTATGCATATTCATACTAAGAGCTTCTGAAATGAATTAATTCACACTGAAACATTTTACAAGCTCGTAAAAGAAAATACTTTTAGAATAATTTCATTAGTTTATAACTGTTTCATATCAAATTCAACAATTAAACACTTATAGAATTTTACAAAAATCAAAAATTTTACATTCAAAATTATTTATTATATCAAAGCCCACTTGTTTTAATTATAATGCAGGAAATATCTCTCTAATTATAAATTCAGATTCTATAAAAATTGAATAATATGAACATAATAATATAACATAAATAGAGATTGTGTTCTTGATATATTAAGAGGGATCCAAGATAAATCTTTGGTTTACATTTAACTAATATATCCTCAAATTTACAGGATTTAAATTCTAATTAAGAGAATTGGTAACTATCCATTTTACTGTTTGAAATCCAAAAATATTTCTAACAAATACATATTTTTAAAAAAGTGCATGCAGTATTTACTGAATTCAATATTAAAGTCATAAATTAAAATTAATGTAATCAATTCATCAGAATATTTATTGTAAGCCATTTTATAATTTTCATATGAATTTTATTTTATTTAATAAATGTACACGTATTTGCTCTATTATTAAAAAAAATAATCAGATTTCAAGATAATTACAATTTTCATGAAGTCAGAAAAAGGAAATGGCTGTAAGTTGTAATAAATTTCTGCCCTTGTTTGTTGTATTTTTCTTTTCTCATAAGTTTATAAAATGTTCTCTTTTAATAAATCATTATCATTAAACATTAAATCAGCATCATTAAAAACTCTCTGGAAAATATAGTCAGAATCTTTCAAAATAATAAAATTTTACTAGTGATGAGATTCAATACTGCAACTTTTTTTTACATATATTAAAAAATAAACTATTTAATCTATTTCATTATACTACTATGACTATCTAAGTTTAATGTTTTTTCTTCTCTTTAGAAATAACGGACTAACCAAATTAAAATCACACATACCAACTGTAATAAAATTAAGCAAGATGTATGTTATTTACAGAATACATTATTGGAGAAAAAACATTTGATACATATGGTAAATTAAATCACCCATGATTGTTAAACCACAGATGTTGTTAAAAGATCAAAAAACAAAAATTTTAAAAGGGTTTTTTTTTTTTTTTTTTTTTTTTTTGTAAAAAGTAAATCACATACTTGCATGTACAAAATCGTGCAGTTCATTGTCATAATTGTACATTCAAGCCCACTATCATAATCAAAAATTGTATAAAGGCATTTTCTTGTTGATTAATGTCATTTTATATATTTGCAAATGTCATGCTACTTAATTCTGCAGATATTTAGCAAAAGAATACCTCTCAGGATTTCACAAATAATTGAGTTTACTATTCATACTGATGAGGGTGCAAATTGTTGGTGTATTGTTAGATTTTGCCATTGAGGGACATTTTAAGTCAAATCATATGACTAATCAAGCCTCTCTGGAAATTTCTTATTGATTAATATTTAATATTATAAAAACATTCATAGTAAATCAACTTTATTTTAGGTGGGAACCTGTAATTTAAAAAAGTCTGATTTACATTATTTTGACATCTAAAAATTAAAAAACCCAATAAACTACAATTTTTTTTTTATTTTTTTTTTTTTTTGAAGTCTAGAATGGAAGGAAAGGTCAATGAACAGAAGAATGTGAAAAATAGAATAGTCACTAACTTGCAACTCTTTAGAAGCTTCTGCATTATAATGGCCCAGAACTAAAGATACAACAGGAATTTCTTCATTATTCAATAGCAGGAAAGTCTTCCTTTCAACTTGCTCAATTTTAAAACTAGATACAGTGCCATAAGAAATTTCTGAAGCTAAGGATGTATTGGCAGAACCTCCTGGAAATATCATTCAGATCAAAAATATTAAAATTACTGTGAAAAATAAGCTAAACTAAGAATTTATTTTAAAAAATTTATCTGGATATGGAATTACAAATCAAAATCTTGCTTTAATAATATTTAAAGAAAATAATATGTTAAATAATATAATAATATGTTATGTATATGTCAAAATGTATGAATAAATCTTGAAACTTCTGCTTTGAATTTAAATGTGAAAAACATTATTTATTAATAATTTATTATTTTTGCTGCAAACACATACTATTTTGAATTACAGTGACACTTGATTAATTTGAATATTTTAAATTCAGCAAAACTGGTAATGTGAGGTTGTAGTCGTTTCTTCCAAAGTCCTCTAAATTTCTTATTAATATGATTAGAATTTATTTTGGTTAAAAAAATGACCTTCTACATCTGAATTGTTTTAGTTATTCAATTTCTCTGAAACTCAATAATCATTAATGAGTTTTTTTATTAAGTACTTAATTTACTTGGAGATTTTAATGCTGTACAATAAATTCAATAAAGGAAAAAAATAGTCTCACTTTAGCAAATTTGGTTTCAGTTATTTTGCAACTGCTTATTTTTCAATTTCAAAGCAAAATTAATAAATTTAAAATAGCATAATTCTTTTTAAATATTATTTATGAAAATTAATTTTTAGGTTAATATGTTTATAATAATAGGTTTCAAAGATAATTATAATTATTACACTCTTCACTGTTTATTCATCAGGTATTAGTTATGAAAAGCATTATATATTATAAATAAATCATAGTCACCCTCTTTAGCATAAAAATTGTCAATTTCTTAACTGTACTTATTTTAGATCCAATTTTTATAAATTTAAATTGTTGAGGAAATTGAATTTTTAATATGGTCCTATCAATCTTAAATTACCCAAGTTCCAGTGTATTATATATTTGATTTTATTTATCCTGTATGATTCACTTATAAGTCATTTTTTCATAAAATGTTGATTTGTATTACAAATAAAAATAATAGATATAAATGCTTAATTACTCCGGCAAAAGGTATCAGTTTTGGAATTTTTTTTAAATATAAATATTTTTTTTTTCATACTTAACCTTTTTATGAATACTTCAATGAATAAATAAATAAAATATTAAATGTCACTAAAAAAATTTTTTTTAATTAACTTCCGTTTTTTTTTTTTTTTTTTTTGTAAATCTTTCAAACAGTCAATATTTCAAATAGTTAACAATGGTGAGAAATGAGATCTTAATGTAGACGAATTATAATTTTTTGATATGTACATTATGATCTGAAGTTTTTTTAACATAATTTCATTCATATTTGAAAATAAATATGAATAATTTTAAACATCAGTTTAACAAATTTCATATTGGAAAGAATAGAATTTTTCAATTTATTTTTCACTTACTTCTTGGAATATTGTTTTTAAGTTATATATTCATTTATATTCGAGATGACTATATATTATTTTAATATTATCAGAATTAAAAATAATCTGAAAAGAAAAAGATAATTGCAGTTCCAAAAATTCATAAAGTTTGTAATAATTAATTAAAAATTAAAAAGCAAAATGTATACTTTTTTGTATTTTTACTAATTTATTATATTCAAATGCATAGGCATAATCATGTATTGAAGCTTTAATTAAACCTGTGCAGTTTCTGACAAATAAAATTCAAATACTAAATCAGTATATCTTTATCTCATATACTCTAATAAAATAGTTTGCAGATATTTTTGAATACAAAATTTACCAGAAATCCATTATATTTCAAAATGTTCAAAACATTTTTAGCTGAATTGGAATATATCATGCAACATTTTTTCAAAAAGTTTAACTTTATTTGGTTAAAAACCGATGTCATTCTAAAAAAAGGATCAACATTAAAAGTAAAAAATGTATTAATGTTAAATCAATAAGATCATGTCCAAGGGCATGCTCACACATATTGATGTCAGTATCATATATCAAAAAAATTATTCCATTAAATTATTCACTTCATAAATTGCATATATATATTAGATTTTTTCACAATTTAAATGGTATAATGATGACTAAATAAATAACAGTCAGTGACTAAAATTTTTTATAAAATCCTATACCATATTAATGTTCTATTCATTATTTTAATTAGTACAGTTAACAATTTTTGACAAAATCAAAATGAAATAAATTTATGATGGCTTCTTTATGTAGTAAAAATTTCAGATAAATGTCAAAAATTTAAATTAGAAATAAAGCTATTCAAATCATATTAATTATTTATAGGGAAAGACTTCATACTGGCACTTTATTGATTTACATTTATTTTTTTTTCTTTACAAATTATCTTATAATATTAAAATACTTTAAAAAAGTTAACTCTTTAAACAAAATTTTTAAAAAAACATGAGTGCATAAAAAATTAAAATATAAAACTGCTAAATTACTTTAAACCAAGAATTAAATGTTTTTTGATACTTAAGATACAAAAAAAATTTTAAATTATGGAGAAAAATCTCAATTTATTTTCAGATGACAGAAAAAGAAATATTTTGCAAGGATTAATTTTACCTGAAATGATTTGAATGTATTTAGTAGTTTCAACTCCTAATCGATCTAAAAATAAGATACCAGCATTTCGTAATTGTTTTTTAAGTTTTGGATGTATTACTTTTTGACAAAACAAAAAGTCAGATTTTCCTAAAATAACTTTTTGAATGATTCCTTCCAAATATTTCAAAATGAAATCTGCCACAGAAACGGATGTAGAAATTTCAAGATGTTTTACAGGAAGATCTGCATCTCCAGCTAGAGAGGTTGTAAACAGGACGATTCGAAAAGGTCCATTTCCATTTCTTTTGTTTTGGAAACAATTTGCATCTACTTTTGACAATGGAATAAGAACACCTTTAAACAATTTAGAATGACTGATGTTATAACTTTCTAAATTTAGTATTCTAATATTGTAATCATCCAAAAGTGTACTTGGTGGAGGGACAATTGTCAAATAGGCTTCCAAGATTAAATTGGTAATATGATTTTTATTCTCCATTGTTAGCACACATCCTGGTTTCGAACTCAGTATTGAATGTACAATGGATCGTAAGTGTAGCAAATTTGAAAAATCAACATTCCTAACACATAAGTTGTCTGTATAATTTAAACATTCTATATATAGAGTTGCATAATATTCATATATAGTCCCAATAATAGTCAATGGGAATTCTGAAGAAAGAGCATGATGAATTGTTTTTAAAATTAAAATCACACAAAACAAGCCACCATCATTGAAACTGTTTAATTGAGATTTAGCAGCAGAGATGATGATTTTGGAGAAAATGTTTTTTACAGATATGAACTGAAAAAGTCTTTGGGATGATGAAGTAAGAATGACAGAGCCTCCTTCTTCATGGCGGAGAAGCTTGAGTTTAGCTTGAGGTCCAATGCATGTTCCAATGATCTTGATAAGAATTTTAAGAGATGCAGTAAAAGAATCTTGATGCAATGGATCAAAAATGAGGTTGGACGATCTTGATGATGCCACTTCCATTTTTTTTCCTAGAAAATATTAATAAAAGAAAATAAGACAGAGTAATCAACACAAATTTTAAACACAGGTATTTTCCTGAAAACATTAAATATGTATATATACACACATATAAATCTGCAAATTCCTTTTAAATTAAATAAGTTCAGAATACTTCCTACCTTGCTATTTGGTATGTATGCTGCATCATGGTTTACCAAAAAAACTAGATAACATATAAAAATTGTTAAAGAGCTCTATGTCTGCTTCTACAAAAAATGCTTTAAATATCAATATATCTATATTCTGATCCAAATATAGTATACAATATGACAACTATAGTGCTATACTTTTATGGCATGACATATTAATTTATAATATTAAAGGTTTCAGGACATAGTTTAAATTTTTAAAAGCCAGAGAGACTCTTGTTCAATAGCCTAGCATAGAACTCAGCATAAATTTTTAGAAACATAATACAAGTTTCTTTTTAAACAGTATTGTGCTTTCATAATAATACAATTGAAAGAGAAAACATTTTAAAATCAAATAACCATCATAAAAATCAATGAGCAACATTCATAATTTTAAAAAAATGCAAAATTTCTATGATAAAAGTAAAAGGAATGTTATTTTCAAAAGTTAATTCCATTCTCAAAATCTTCTTAAATTTCATTTTTTTTTTAATATTTGAAAATTAAAGCATCCTTTTTAAAAAATTCATCTTTACTCCCTTAATTATGCAACACAATTCTCATGAAAACGTTGATATTTTTTTTCATTTTAAAAGCATAGTTTATAAAAGTTAATAGCTGTATATGTGAGCTGCTCCTTATAAAAACACATAAAAATACTGAATATGCTCTAAGGTTTAAGGTTACCATAAAGAATACATAAGCCGATGACGGCAACCAGAAATTACCGTTTATCGCCAAATTTCTCGCCAATTTGGCGGAGGCCGTATACGGGAGCTGAGCCTAAGGGAGTAAATTTCCTGAATTGTCTTTTCTTGGAGATTTGACAAAAAAATTTTAAGGGGGGGAAAAAAGTAAGAAATGTAAACAAAAAGGATTAATCTCAAATAATGATCTTTTCAGGAATCATATGCTGAAAATTTTTTAGTTAACTCTTTTATTCAGATATCTTTGCGAACGATCTGCTAATAATGAATTAGTCAATTTGTAGAAACAGAAAAAAACAGTTCAATGACTTTTTATTCAGTTCTTATTGCCATTAAGATAAAATGGCTACTTATTCTGATAGTATTCAGCATTGATTAAAATATTGCCAAGAATTACATTTTTTTTAAGCCATCTTTATGCTTACTTTGCTTAAATGACAATCAGGAGAGAAATTTCAACAATTTCTGTCAGAAGAACTATTTCAAAGACATTTCATAAAATTATATATTTGAATGGAATTAGAAATAATTGAAATAGTTACTGTGGGCACAAAACAAAGGGATTTTAATGGCTTTAATTTTCTTTTTTTGTAGAACACATACATATGCTCACTGCAGACTAGTAAAAATGTTGTTCAGCAACGGATAACATTTGGACCTTAAGATGAAATAAAGAATGATTATCTGATGGATCGCATTTTATTGGGGCAAGTGATGAATGACCAGCACTGAAACTTCATGAATCTCCACATTTTAAATGACCAATGAAGGCAACTAAAATGCTTGAAACATTAGAAATGTAATTTCAAGGAGAAAAATGGAAACAAAATCGATTCAATAAAACAAGAAAATCGGTACCAGCTTTCTTGCCAACGCAGAAAAAAAAGTACAAGAAATTCTGAAAAAAGAATAACGTATTTGGCGACTTACCGTTTTAAAAAAATTACAACTTTGCATTATTCGCCGACATGTACCCGATTCTTCTGCATGGTCATCTACTCATCGAGATCAAAGATCGTCCCGGCTTAATGAAGATAATTACTAGTTTTGATTGTACTAATAATGTATAGATACGGTTGTCTGTTTTCTT
>JAPMOR010012937.1:88213-100181 GCA_026543865.1 Argiope aurantia
TAAAACAAAACCATGCAATACAGTAAATTTAATAAACAAGAATAAGGTCATGATATATATATATATAGAGAGAGAGAGAGAAGTTAAATAGGATATAAAGAGTAGTTGAAAGAAACACTTTAATGCTTTTACAGAATTTTATAATTCAAAATTGATATGTTAAAGAAATAGAAAAAAAAAGTGAAACATGCATGTAGCAATGAAGTTGGGAATAAAAATTATATAATAAATGCTGATATGGAAATTGATTTTCAATGAAAAGACCTTTATTTATTAAAACAGAAATCACTGAGGTGCACAGTGTTATAACAGGATATTATGATAACAGTCAATTTCAGTTTAATTACAATAAACTATTGACATTTCATTTTTAACAATAGAAAAGCTGTTTGATATAAATTCACTTTGAATCCATCACAAATCTGCAAATGTAATTAGAAAACTAGTAATATTTACTTCCACCTAAGTTTAGCATTATAGCAGATGTTATTTTTGCAACAGAAGTTTGTTTACTTACATTAATTAAATTTAAATAAGATTTTGTAAAAAAATGCAATGTAATATTCATGTAAACATTTTAAAACCTTCTAAACATATTCAAAATTATCAAAAATTTCATCAAATGTGAATAAAGTAAATTAGAAATGCACTCACGATTTTGTTTGATTGTTTTTGACGGCAAATCGCTTACCGATTTCTTTTTCTTCGAAGAGTTTTTCTAACAAATTACTGGAACAGCTATATTTAATAAATGGACACACACTGAATGAATTCTTCAATATGATTGGAGCATATTACTGACTTCGAAGGCTTGAAAAAATCTATACCAACGCTATCAACCCAAGTCAGGATTGTTGAAAGGAAAATAAGAACACATTTTATCATGACAGTCATTCTTGTGTTTCGCATTAAAGCACGCATCCATCAGCACACCTGTATTTCCTCTGTTAACACATAATAAGAGGAAAGAAAATGACTCAAAAATTATAACTTCAAATGTAAACTAAAAATCCGCTTCATACTTGGCGGAGAACATTAACGGCAGACTGATCGACGAAAGCGGTGCGGATGAAACTTAAATGCCATGCGCAAGAAGTACATGACATGTGACTTTTATGTCACATGAATTGACGCCATTGCTTCTCTACTGCAATAAAATTTAAAACTGACCATGTGCGTACTCAGTCTAAATATCTCTACCAAGAATAAAAATGTGTGTGTGTGGGCACTCTATAGGCCAGACCGTTTGATTTACAGCTACCAAATTTGGCACTTATCTTGGAGAGTGAGAATAGAAGAGATTTGAAACTCTAATTAGAATTTTAATAAATTAAAAGCTGAATTTCGATGTTTTTCCGCGATACAGTCCGCAAATATTGTTATGAAAAAATAAATTTTACACTGTTTTAAAATTTAAGAATTTGTCTTTCTTATGATAATTCAATAGTAATGTGAATCTTTGATGAAGTTTGGCAATTTTTTGAATATATGTGTATGTAAACATAATCGTGGCCGAAGACAAAGAAGACAGTTTGAATTTTTAACTTCGTTTTATTTCATACTGTGAGGCATGATTTATGTACAAGCATAAGCGACGAGCAGAACGATACAAGAGAGAAATGAGAAAAAGCTCAAAAGGGGAGAAATTATTTATATATATAATGTTTGCTAATTTTCCGCAATCCATCAATAATAGATTATTTCTGAAATTCAAACTATTTTCATTGCTTCATTAACTATGTGATAATGACTCATTTGATTTTCTTCAATTGTTGAAAGTTAAAGAATAAAGATTTTGTTTAGTATTAGTATAGTTTACAAGAAAAATAAGCGAGTGAAGTTCAAATGTCTAGAAATTTATAAGATTTATGAACTACACATTTATATTTTTAATAGCGCTATGACGTCATTGGATTGGACTCCATTAGAAAGTTTCATGTGCAGAATGAGCCCGGAATATGTAACACATATTAAATATCTGTCAATTTTACGATATCTTGGATATGAAGTTAATCTAACGATTAAATTGAAATTAAAGATAACCAATATCCTCGGCGAACTATCTGATCACCAAAGGTGGCAAGTTTAAAATAATTATCAAAACAATAGAACCAGTTCCCTAGCCACTGTGCCCATTTTGCCACATTTTATTTCACATGAAAATCAGTGACGTCATCGTATGACACCGTTTATATGCATCAACTTCAACAATGGTCTGCTTTTTCGAGAGAAATATCAGAAATACGACTTCAGTGTACATTATACATGCAGGAAATGTCGACAGAGTTCCTCGGTCGCAAACACTAATATATCTAACACTAGCAGTACCCTCATAGCGTTGCCCATGGCATAACATCTAAGAGGAAAAAATTAATTTTAGACTTAAGTCTAGCCTCCACCCGATATGACATGGGAATGTCATGCGAGATAAAAATGTTATTTAGAAATCATCAAAAATAACTACAAAACAATTTTTTATAGCACATATTCAAAAATATTTAGTGCTAAGCTTCGATATATAGTCATTTTGCGCCTTGCAAGGTTGACAATTTTTCGGTGTTATTTTTGCTACTGTTACCCTATTGCTGCCGTTCTCGCCACATTCGGCCATTTCGCTAAAATTTGGTGATAAATTATTCCTTGACGAAAATGACTGTATATCAAAGCTGTTCCTAAAGCTGAACAATATGAACAGGCTAAAGACATTGTTCCTATTGAAACCGAGACATCATTTCTGTAATCCACACATAGACCGAAATTCAGAGCGGTGTACTCCTTTTCGGACTAAATATCAGGAACACTTGTTCTTTCACTTTTTCTCCTGTGTCTGAAATTTAAATGTCTTTCTCTGTCAGAAGACTGGCGAGATTCATTCTGTCTCTGTAATTCAATTGCAGTGCGATTTAAAGAGAGACGGTTACTTCGCTCAGCAGAAGACCCCCTTTGAAGAAAGTGTGGACATTCTTTTTCTGATATTCGCTAACCTAACGCTTCTTTCCTCTACGAAGCATTTTGGCATTTAATGTGCTCCGGCCAAGGTTGAATTTCCTTCTTTTGGCGCTAATGAGATTTGAATAGCTGTTTAAAGTCAGACGTAAACCAAGAAATGTATCGCATATGAATACCACAGCTCTTGCTATTTGCACATGCGAAGTTTGAGATTTCCGCTCACGCGCGGATAAGTGCAAAGCACAGATACTGCTGCTTTGCGCATCGGCGAATCGTAGTAGGAGAATAATTAAAATCGCAATTATAAAACTCCTTTCTTTATTTTGATATGACTTCAATATACTTAAACCTCCCCTAATAAAAGCCCTACAAAATGGTACAAATATCTCCAAAATTAGTTAAGTATTTCTCGAGTTTTTAGGGTTTCAACATACAAACGCTTTCAGGGGACTTCATTTTATACTATGTATAGATACCGATTTCGCCAATGACATATGACAGCTCAAAATACGTCATAAAATGCTCCCTCTGTTCCCGCCTCCTGCGTTTTCAAGAGATAATTCAAAAATAAAAATTAGACATTCCCAGACCTTAATAGCTGAAGCGACTTCATTACTTTAAAGACATGGATCACAAATTATAACATTTTAGCATTTTCATGCAGTCATAAAATTTCAAATAGTAATAATAATTTGATAAAATTTATTTTATCAAAATTCGTCAACATAACAAACTATATTATGTTCAATCACCAAAGAAATTTCGTCTCTAAATTTTGATACCCCCCCCCACCAAAAAAACTGTTTTTCATAAGTTTTTCATAAATAAAATATTTTGCAAGAAGAATATTTTTGTCTTATTATTCAACTTTGAGGAGCTACATATTAATCAGAATCAAAACAGAACAAAATTAGAATTACAATAGCATAAGTAAGAATCTTAAATTCTGATTGATCAACATTACTTCGAAATGGCAATTGTATTGTTACGAATTTTCTGCCGGGGTTCGTTTGGATAGTGGAAGTGATATGGTGTAAAGAACGCTCAATCAGCAGGCGGCAATTGAAAAAGAAACAACGGCGTTTATTTACACGAAGACACACAGGACAGCACAAAGACGACAACTATATACAGCACAGAAGAAGATTATCTTCAGCCGAGACGTGTAGCCAACAACAGCAGCATACAACAAGAATCTACTGCAGATAGTAACGCACAACTCAGTTCAGCACTAGCTGCACTCCGTCTCTTCCAATTACTCTGTGTTCGACTTCTCCGACTCGGACTCCTACTCTTGAACTCCCCTGTCGTCTACCTTTTTTTCGCAGCTGCGACTGCTTCCTTTTATAGGTCTCGGGAGGCGGGGCTAGAAGCTTCTTAACCAATCAGGAACGTTCGAGGAGTATCTCGGTTCCTACTGGACGGATCGGGAAAGTTCTCGATGTTTCGGGTATAATCTATTTTGGCGCCAAAGTCGCCAAGTTTGTCGCCAAGCTCTGGTACCTCCGACGTGCCACCTGGACTTCGTCCCATTCAGATGACTGTAAAACTTTCTTTCTGTTGATGGAACAAACTATGCTGGGAAGCCGAATTGCAGGTTTGTAACAGTATATATCTCGAAATGGTGAGAGTGAAAAAGCGAGGTTATAGACGATTATTGATGAGTTTCAAGGAGTCATGAGCATTTAATTTTGCAAAAAAAAAATGACATGATTCTTTTGGTTTTATACCATAAAACTCATTTTTACGGCTTGAAGCTAAAGTGAAAATTTTTATTTATCTCTAAAATGGATAATTTCAATTGCTTTCTATGAAGCATTTTATTTTCTAGAACCAATCAAATTATAGATATTTGTTTTCGATATCTTTATTTATTGAATTTAAAATTAAAAAAAGCACCATTTGACAAAATTTGTTTGTTTTCAAATAAAAATCTGATAATCATTTATTTTATTGATATAATTTCCTTTACCCACCTGATAATATTACGGTAAAGAAATAAATGATTTTAAAAAGAATTAGTGAAGATGGATATACTTCATTGATACTTGTGTTTGATAGATATTATGAACTTAAAAAAATTTGCCTTCCTACTAATAGCCTTTTGATGTTTTCAAAGTAGAGTTTCTTCTAACAAACAGGTATTCAAATATAAATTTTATCAATTTTAGCAATGTTCAGAATAAATTGAATCCTATTAACAGCCTTCTGATGTTTTCCTAATGGAGTTTAATCTAACAAACAAACATTCAGGAGTAAATTTTATCGATTTTAGCAATAGGCTTTTTAATTTATAAACACATTATATTTATGAACTATAAACATATTTAATAGACATATATTTAGAATAAATTGAATCCACAAATTTTTATTCCTAAATCTTTACATTTGCATATAACAGGTATAAAAGATGCGATAGCAACGTGAACGTAAAAATAATTTTTATTATAAGACATTTTATTCATACTCCAGATGGATGGATGTAATTAAGAATTCAGTTTCCATTTGAGCAAACAATTTTTTTCAGACATTTTATGATAAGGCTTATAAACATTACAGTTCGAAAAATAACAAAGTACAATTTTTAGATATAAGCATTTCAAATTTTATAGTTGTGCAAGTTCTGTTTACATCATCAATTTGGAATCCATAAACTATATTTATTTGGATTGTTTGTTGTTTTATTCCGAGTGGAAGAATGCTTTATCACTCTTGTAATATTTTAGTTTTTTATTTAATTTGAAATGAACTACTTATATGTGCAACAATTGAATGAATTATTTTTAATCATTCGAACTTATATATTGAAAACATATAATTAAAATGAATTTAATAGTTGTGCATGTTGTGCTGTATTATAAAGAACTGAACATCTATTTATAAATAATAACTTGAATATTGAAAAAATATATCAAAAATGAATTTAATAGCTGTTTATGTTTAGCTAAAGAATTAAACATCTGCCCATAAATAATAGCCAGAACCAGAACTTCTTTGATCAAGAATACTACATGTGATTCTTTTTTCTATATTTTTCCCTCTGCTCATTTGGAACACAACAAAATGCATCGGAATCGTTTCAACATCTTTTCTAATTATTTAATTGTTTCGTTTCATGTATTTTCTACTTATTTGATACTAACCGTCTTTGGCGACCAGCCGGTTCGCCAATCTTAATGTTCGTTAAAATTTTAATAATTAAATATTTTATGCAATTCCTACTTTAATAGCTTCTTCATCAAAATATTTTAAAACTTCAAATTTTGATAGTCATATAATTAATTCCTTCATAATATTATAAAGCCCTTCAGTCATAACGTAATATGTATCTCTCTAATTTTCTGTTAGCTCCCGTAGAATTTATAATTTAAATTAAAGTGGAAAGGATTAATATGCAATTAATATAATAATATTTTTTTACTCAAACCAAGTATTTTTTTGTAATATGATTACTGAAAACAGTAACTGAGCGTTTAAACTTTAGGAACACTAAAGAATATCTTTCTTAATTTATGTAATATTTCAAGAATTGGTCAACAAAATTTTCACAGATTCATCATGACCAGATCGATTAATTAACAATGTTTCATTTTAAATGCACCCAACACTAAGAAAATAAAACGAATCGTTTAAAATAATCGGTTGAAAAAAATTTTAAAAAACTACTTAAAAAACGTTGTACTTAAAACTATAAGCATATACAAAAAATATATAACTAACATAAATACAATTTAATTACAAAAGCATGCAACTAACCTAAAAATAATTTAAAGCAAGTCCGCAATCAGTCACAACAATCAGAACACAATGCGCATGCGTGAATTTTCAACGCCAGTTACGGTAACGCAAATACCTGAATTTTTCTACGCCAATTGGGGTAACACTATGCAGATTAGAAATTTTTAATTTCCTTTACTCTGTTTTATTTTAATTCAAAAGTACTTCAGAATGAATCTGAAAGATGGATTAATTAACAATGTTTAATTTTAAATGCATCAAACATTAAGAAAATAAACAGAATCGTTTCAAATAATCGGCCGAAAAATGTTAAGCCTAGCCTCATTACTGTTTGGGGGGGGGAAACTGAAGTTTTACTCATTTGGCGGTGGGGAAAATGAAAAGAATTTTTGGCGGGAAAGTTAGTTTTTAATTAATAATTCAAAATTCAAAAAAATCAACCCCAGGTGCACATTTTCGACCTCCAAGGTATACATGTACCAAATTTGGTTGCTGTAGGTCAAACGGTCTGGCCTGTAGAGCGCCAACACACACACACGCATTGAGCTTTATATAAGTATAGATAGATAGATTAGCTGTTTTGAAATCGATTTATCATCTAACGAACATTAAAGAAGCCATCTTTCATTTTCACAAATATCTTTTCGATCACTTTGTGTCACTCATTATTGCACCAGAAGAAAAATTTGAAATATCTTATGATTTCATTTGACACTCATCCCCAATTATCAAGGTACGATTTCACTAAAATTTACGTACGTTTCATGAGAAGGATTTTTTCATATCTTGTTCTGTATCGATCTTTCTTGCGATCTCTTTGCCTTACCGTGCAGACGAAGATGAAAATGTTTATCTTTTTTGGACATTCACATATAAGCTAATAAATCAAAAGTATATGAGTATCGTTAATTTCTTTGTTTATGGTATTTATTTCGCAGTATATGTGCAATTCCCTTGTTTAGTTGATTTGTTTATATTTTCTCTAATCTGTCACTGTATTCTGATACAGAACCATTTCCACGGTGATTTGAAGAATATGGATTTCTCTATGATATAGGCAAAGTCTATTAGCATAAGAGAAAACTATACTATTATAGAAGAGAATATAAATAATTTTAAAGATATATTATCGTTACCTAGTTTCATGAATTTGTACATTCTTTTTTCCACCATTTTGCAAAGATATTTTACACTTTTTATGATAGCGGAGCTGATAGTCAACAGACTTGTAATAATCATTCTCTTGATCATCCTGACAATCTACAGCTCAAGGATTCCTGAAAATATTTTAAAAATTAAGAAGACAGCCGGTTTATTGATTGATAAATATCACTTCGTCATTTCCAATAAAAAGAAAGAATTTAAAATTTTAGTCAGATTGGAAAAGAAAGAAGTAATATGTTTGTCAGCTAGTGGCATGATTCAGTTTAAAAAGAGCCTCTTTTTATCCGGCTGCGGATTATTTTTTACTTACGGACTGCTTATTTATGATATCTAATAAAAATTTTGGGGCGTTATATATTAATCAAGCCAAACTCGGACCTAACCAATTTAAAAATGTTCCAATCAGCCAGCTCCAGTTTTCCGATTCTCGTTTTCTTCCGAATTAAGAACCAGCAGCAGTTTCTGTTAGTTCCCCAAAACTTTCTCTTATACTCTCTAATAAAATTGTTATCCAAGAGAATACTTTTTATGGTATTGGCGAACAACGATGAGAAAGTATTAACCTGTGGCATGAATTTGGAACTTTTAATAAATCGATCTTATCGCCATTGGTGAATTTTTTGGCGATTAATCTCTGGCATATTGTTAAAGTATCTGGAAATCGAATTTGTGTTTTAGACGCGTTTTCCACAACCAATTTAAACTAAAATTTTATACAGAATTACAGACGCAGTTACAAAATCACATACTAAATTTTATACATTTAAGTCATTGCGTCTTTGAGTTATCGCGTTTATATGCTTCTGAAAGTACAGACCGACAAACAGTCAACTATTTGATGGATTTGGCCCAAATGTTTGTCCATACTGTTAAATCTGTGTACCGAATTTTATCTATTTAGCTCTCTTCGTTTTGCTAACTTATATTCGAACAGCGGGATAAAGAGATTTCTTTCTGAACGTATTTTGATCAAAATCTGAAATAAATCTACAAATTTGGTGTAAAGGCTGTATACGAAATTTTATCCGTATTGTTTAAAGCGTTTTTGAGTTATCGTTATTACAGACAGACACATAGATATAATGCCGAAAATATATGTTTCGAATTCTTGGAGGTCTGAAACGTAGAGTTTCGTCAAAATATGGAGTTTGAATTTCTTGTCGATTACAGAATTTTCCATATATTTCATAACCGAGAAACTAAAAAAACTGTGTCAATGTCAACAATGTTACTTTTGTAAGCAATGGAAACTGTAGGTAGAAATAAAACAATCAAAACTGATGGGATTTATCATTATTCTTCTGGTCGTCATTCAGCTTCAAAGTGCAAGGTCTTACATTGCTGGCAAATGTTGCCCATAAATCCCAGACTTTGAATTTTAGTATGTTTAATGTTGATCAAGGGCAGATATGCATTCACTTATGATTATCGGTTGTATTGTCGAGCTGATGGTCAAATTTGAACTCTTTACTATCCACAGACTGGGTTCGCAAAATTTGAAATAGTCAAACAATACAAACTGTTCATTCTCAGATTCGGAAACCCTCCGGGCTCTTGTGCATGCGTCAGGAGGCGTTTATATCGTAAAAAGAGAGGTGAGAGGAAAGATGAAAGGAGGAGATGTTTACTTTTAAAAAGCATGAACTCAATATTTTTCGTGGAATTAAGGAGGTGTATTACTAGGAATATATTTAATCAGAATAATTATTTTCTATTTATTTATATGAACAAGATATAAAAGTTGTTTGGCGGCGCTTGATTCTAGTTTATTTCGCTGTTGATTTGCTGTACATGCCCGTACAAACTCTTATTAGCATAAGATATACAAGATCTCTACCAAGTTGTTCGATATTATAAGCGCCTTAAACTTTGCGAAGACGATATCGTAACGATATTGTTGAGAGTTTCAAGCCAGTTTTTTTTTTTTCACGATTATATTTTTAAAATAAGATGAAATTTGCATTATACAGAAACGTTTTCCTGCGATCACAGTTCGCTCTAAGTATCAAAGGTGTTCTACTTTAGGCTATGGTAAGGCTACAATGATACCCTCAAAGGTCATGTAAATGATCAACGATCGGTTGTAAGAAGAAATGTTTACTATTTTTTACATTATGCTAGCCATCTTGTGCTATCAGTTGGTATGCCGAAAATTTTGGTAGTGCTCACTTCCAATTAAATGTTTTATGCAAAATTTAATATTCTTGATTCTTTCGAGGAAATTTTTTAAAGCATGAAATTGTGGCAGGAATTAAAGCTCTATTAGTTTTAAAAACTAACACCTTTTCTGTTCATTATGTTCATAATGAACCATCATTTATAATTATTTCAACCATTTATGTTTATGTTCAACCAACCTAACAGAGTCAACTCTCACGACATCATAATGCATAAAAACGTAACTGTCTGGTTCATTTATCTTCTAAATTTCACCATATTGCAACATCATTTTTCTTATTTGTCAGTTTTATTTCAAAGTCACAAATGTAATCTATTGTTGAAAATTGGGCACAAAATTTTTTAAAAAAATGCCGAAATTCAAGAAAATTTGGAGGATGATTAAACGGATATCATTATAAAGATATTTTTTGCCTTTTAAGATGGTACAAAATTGTTTTTATGTTGTAATATTTTAGGGAGGGATTGTCCTACCCCCCCTCACCCCACCCCAAAAAAAAGATATCGCTCAAGTTTTAATTAATTAAAATTTCGAAAAATCACTCCGAAGCGAACATTTTCACAATCCAGAACATATAAGAGTCTGGTCACATTTGGTAGCTCTAGTCTGGCAGTTTATTCTCTAGAAAGCTATTAAACACACACACACACACACACATTTGAAGCAGTTTTGTGGCCGAAAAGAAAGAAGGCACTTTTGAATTGTAAACTTCGGTTTATTCCTTCTTGGGAGACATAAATTATGTATAAGAAAGGAGCGACGAGGTACATCAATCTACAGTGCGACGAAAAGAAAAGGGAAAGCGAACGAAAGAGAGCTAAATATTCCCCCTCTTGTCATTATATACTAAGAGATTCTGATAAGGATTTCACTACACGTGACGCTTTAGGTAAAGGAATTACAAATATCTTTTAAAAGAATTCGCTTAGCTTGACAGATTTTTATCTATTCATTCGAAGCGTGAGAACCGCTGATTTAAGCATTTTTACAGAGCTTCTGGAAAAAATTAAATAAAAATGGGGAAATTGGATAAGGAAATAAAAGAATTTTAGAATAAAGTTAACATGGGCTAATTTAAAATTAAAATTAGGAAATTGATTAAGATTTAATTTAGATTTAAAAATAACAACACGCATTTATGAAAACATATTTGATAAAAGCCATTCAGGATTCCAGTCATTTATCTGCTCGCACTTTTGAGCTCTAAGGCTCACGGAACGATGGACAAATAAAAAAAATTTTTGCTTAGTTGACAGATTCAATCCAAAACTCAATATAGATCCACAATTTTGTAGTAGGACTAGGTGCCAAATTTTTTTTATCTAGATCATTCTCTTTTTAAGATATCTTGTTCGAATACAGACAGACATACATACTTCAAAATTTTGTCTCAGTTCAGTGGTAAATAAGTCTGAAAATTTTGATTGAAATATGCGACTGAAGAAAATATTCAAATCCCTACATATCTTTATAATGCAGAATGTTTTTTAATATGATCCTAGACAACATCTCTTTTTTTGAAAAGTTGCATTAAAAGGAAAGTTGAGCGAAGCTAGCACCTCAACTAGCGTGCCTATATCACAATTTTGATGCCATTTCGTTGTGAGAAATTAGACCAAAAGAAATCAGATGTAACATGCTTCTAACCCATATGTGGGCTTTTTGGGTTGACTCCTTGATTGTAAACGATATGAGATGTATAGAAATAAATGCGACTATCCCTTGACGGATTCCTGTATCAAATTTGTTATCTCTTTACTTTGAGATTTATTTTGCTAATGGGATGAAAATTAATTATTCTTATATTTATACGGACCATGGAGACTTTCGAGTCTACTTATTAATTCATTCTTTTTGCGTTACTGAAGCAACTCGTCACACGTTATCCTTAGTGATGTTATATTTAGCGCCATCATTGTTTATCATTTGGCGTATTTT
>JAPMOR010012937.1:105179-307275 GCA_026543865.1 Argiope aurantia
GGAAAAGTGCTTTATGAACCATTCAAATCCTTTCAAACAATCTTCTTTTTTTTCTTGGAGTTGACATAACCTACAGAAAAAGGTCTCTAAATAACAATCGATCAATTTTTCACTTTTGCAACCGAACGTTCGCGAAGTTAGCCTGGATAACCTGTATATGCTGGTCCATAGTGACGTTCATCAAGCAGGAGATTCTAATTAGCGATTTAAATTTCGTGACAAAGCCTGTGATGGCTACTAAATTTGTAGATTTTTATTATTTGGCGTGCAATGATGAAGAGACAAAAGAAGATTTATGCGTTGTTGGTGGATATCTATTCTTTGGGCAAGAGTCTGAAAGCAGATTTCAATCCCAAATTGATGAGTATCTGCGTAGCTATCATAGTACTAGCGCCATTAATTTCTTGGTTGGCAATTTTCAGTTATAGACAAGGAAACTGCTTAAAATTTGTGAACTATGCTTTTGTACGTTATATTCAAGTACCAAGAGAGCTCAGCTGTGAAATAATGTAATTTACGATGCTCTTTCTACACTTTTTTAGATATGCTTTAAACATAGCAACGACCGTGTTTTAAGTCATTGCTTGTTGCTTTTTACGAAATCTTATATATAAACACTCAAAGACAATTAATATGAGAACCTATGTGAACTTTAAAGATTTTCTGAACCATCTAACAATTTACGATAAAATAATTAATGTTTTGACATTTTTGGAAAAAATAATGTCCTTCCCCATTTTTGTATTTGTGCTCAGAAATTGTTTGGATATGTTTTGGGGTATCTTCCTTCTGGATTCCTTGGGGAATTTAGACTCTGATCTATGGATAAAAGAACGTATTTTTTCTCTAATGATTAATTTTTTGATATCGTTCATTTCTTTCTTGTTCATCTGTCTAACTGCTTCTAGTGTCCACGAAGCCAGTAAAAATGCAAGAATTGTCCAAGAAACAATGATGAAACGCATCTTTCGGACTGGAAAGAAATCTCATGGAATGATTTGCTTCTTCTCTTCATAGCAGTGCACCCTTCACTTTGTCTGCTTGGAATTTCTTCTATTTCAAGAAAGGCATTGTACTCACAGCTATTGGAAACATCTTGACTTTTTCCCTGCTCTTATTCCAGTTAAAAATACGATAAAAAGAGAATACAAACAATTTATATGTTATTTCAAGAAGAATATTCAATAAGTGAGATACTTTTTGCAGTCAAAAATAAATATAAATTTTAAGAAAATAATTTTATTATTATATTAGCTGCCCTTGGGTACCAGCCGGTTCACCTATCTTAATGTTAGTTAAAATTTTCATTGAAATATTTCATGCAACTTGTTTTTTATTGACTTCTTAATTAAAATATTTTTCAAATTTTGATAGTCATACAATTTACTCATACTATTATAGAGACCTTAAGCAATAATGTATTATCTCTATAGTTTTCTGTCAGTTCCCGTAAATTTTCAATATTAAATTAAAGTGGAAATAATGATAAAGTAGAAATAATTAATATAAAAAAAACTTCTTCGTTTTCTTCTAAACGTTTCTATCTTCTGCTATCAAATCTTGTCGTTTTATGAATTTTGAATAGAATAGTTTAGAAAAATCAACATTTTCATAAACTTAGGTCAATCAATATTGAGAAAGCTTGGACGTTGATTGCGGTATCATCTTTGAGATGGTTGATGAATTGGTCTAAAATCACCCGTTTTTATTGAATTGGAATACAACCCTTTTTATTTGAAATATTAGTGTCCCCAGAATATTTTTTTTAATATGATTCTCGGAGCAGAGGATCTACATAAAAGCTAAACATTCGTAATTTATTAGAGTTTTTATTGACTTAAGTTACATAAAATATAAATATTTACTTCATTCAGACTGTTTTAACACATGTATTTCTATTATTAAAGGTTTATAATTTAGCCGTTTGGTCCTGAATTCAAAGGATATACAGTGGCTCAAAAAATTGAGAGTACACCTTACTTTTACTTGATAAATCCGACTTTCAATCTAAATAACACATTACCGGGAAGTGCAAACATGTTTTTATTTTTGCACATAACAAATGATTTAATTTAGAGTAAAAATAAAGAAAAATCAAAGAAAAAATTCTAAACTGAAACGTTTCAGAAGAATTTTAAATGAACTTACGCAGAATTTTGCCTCAAAAAAAATTGAGAATACACCAATGAAATTTTTGCAATTTCACGCATAGAAACAAAGTGTCACTATTAAGTTGCATGTCTTTTGGCTCTTATAATGGCATCTAAACGTCATGGTACCGATTCGACCAATTTTTGGTGGTATCTGAAGATATTCTACTCCATTCTTCTTGCACCATTTGTTTTAAATGGGTTTTGTTTCTAATTTTGTGCTTTTGAACCACTTTTTGAGTATGGCTCACAAATATTCAATGGCATTGATGTCGGGGTACTGTGGTAGCGTGTGTAACTGCTGTTTACAATGAAAAAGACACCGTATTTTGACGTTACGTGCATTCTATTTGGGATCGTTGTCCTGTTGGAAAATGAAATTTCTATATAAAGCCAAATTTTTAACACTTTCCTTTAGATTGCTGCGACCATATAGTTCATCCAACTTGTTGCAGAAACTTTTCAAATCATAGGCAGAAGTGTAAGTGCTGAAACTGTGCGAAATGCCATTAGACAAGCTGGATATAAAAGTTGCATTGTTAGAGAGAAACCGTTCATCAGCTTACAAATCCAGAAAAAGTATTTGAAGTTTGCAACAACTCATCAATTGAAGACCAATAACCTTTGGAAGAAAGCTATATTTAGTAATGAAAGAAAACTCAACATTTTTGACAGTGACAGCCATCGTACTGTGTGGAGAAAGCCTAATACTGCTTTGGATCCAAAAAATTTACGTCCTACAGTTAAACATGATGGTGACTCCGTCATGATTTGAGGTCGCATGGCTTCATCCGGATTAGGAAATTTAATATTTATAGATGGCATTGGAAACGATATGGTTTACTTGGATTTACTTCGTAGCAATCTAAAGGAAAGTGCTAAAAATTTGGGTTTAGATGGAAATTTCATTTTCTAGTAGGACAACGACCCCAAACAGAATGTAAGTAATATGTCAAAATATGGTGTCTTTTTCATTGTAAACAGTAGTTACATATACCACCACAGTACCCCAACATCAGTACCACTGAATATCTGTGGTCCATACTCGAAGCAGTGGTTCAAAAACACAAAATTAGAAACAAAACCCATTTAAAACAAATAGTGCAAGAAGAAAGGGGTAAAATATCTTCAGATACCACCAAAAATTGGTCGAATCGGTACCACGACGTTTAGAGGGCCATTATAAAAGTCAAAAGATATGTAACTAAATACTGACACATTCTTTCTATGCTTCTAAGACTTTTCTATTTAGAAGATTTTCGTTGATTTTTCTTTATTTTTATTCGAAATTAAACCATTTGTTATGTGTAAAAATAAAAACATGTTTGCACTTCCCGGTAATGTGTTATTTATGTTGAAAGTCGGATTTATCAAGTAAAAGTAAGGCGTACTCTCAATTTTTTGAGCACTATATATTAAACCAACTTAGTCTTAAATAAAGCTGATTTACTGAATTAATAATGTATATATTATAAAAGATCATAGATAGCTTTGTATTTACTGTTTAAAAATATCATATTTCATATTTATTTCATTTCATACAGACACGTGCTGAAAATTAACACTTTTATATGTTTAATTTGCATTGGGAATTATTAAAATTGCTTTGGGGAGAGCTCACCATGACAAGCAGAAAATTTAATCAAAAGGGAATATAAAGTTAATCGTCCCAAGATGGATAATTGCAATGATTCGCCCATGAACCCATGACCATATCTTCTAAAATTATTATTTTGCACAAATGGCTCTTACATTGTTTTAAAATTAGAAAACAAAACTGCTTTTTCAATTCAAATAGTTTGATTTCTGTAATTAAATAAGTAAGGAGAGCAATTTTTATGTCACATACGTTAGCGTTGTATATTATTTAAAAATTAAAAAAAGATACACATTTTTTTCCCTTTACTTTTAATAAATTTGCAAAAAAGTAAAATAGAATAGGTAAGTATGATAAGTTAAATTTTAAAGGCTTAATGTGCTTGCAAAACAAAAAGACTTTGCCAGTAATCCTATAGACAAAGTAGGAAATCGATTTATCCCGCCCATAATTATGCTACTTGACACGTTGTGGCAATCAAGAGCATATGGAACCAAGTTTTAAACGTTTTGTGATGAAATTCGAACTCATTCATCACAACATTCAATCATGTGTTTTAGCCAAATATGAAACTAAAATTTAAAAAAATGAAATCTAAGATCGCTACTTTCAAATTATCATATGAGAAATTATTATTTGTCTTAATTAATTTAAGTCATTAACCATTTAAACCGGTTTGAAACAATCACGAGACTTCTCTATCGGTCTCTATCCCCTTCTCTCATATATATATATATATATAATTTTTTTAAACTTCCATTTTCAATTTTTCTAGCTGGCAAACAAAGTTTTGGAGCTCGACCGATTTTGAGATGAAATAACAGCTATGATGTCATAGTTCTACGTCACCTTTTAAAAACGCATCTGCTGTCAAAGAAGCATACGTAATAACAAAGAAATATTCATAAAAACAGGTCAACTTTTTAAAAATGCGTCTGCTTTCAAAGAAGCATACATAATAATAATGCAATATTGGTAATAGAAAGTAAAAAAAATATATGGGATTAAAAGATAATGAAAATTGACATATATGCTTTATTTATTGCCTACGCGATTTCGAGCATCATGTTCTCACATGATAAATAAATAAAAACTATTTTCTTTTGACATGAATTCCCAAAACAGGAATTTCACTTCCGCTTTCATTTTATAATATATATATTACGGTGAAAGATTGATACCTGACAAATGTCGACATTTACCAGCTAATGTCAGCATTCACATATACCATTCTGGTGAATGTTAACATTCACCGGATAAGAGTGGGACACTCACCGGAAAATACGGGCATGCTCTTATTTCGGTCTTTCATGATTTAATTTCTTTTCCAGTCGTATCAAATAAAGGGAAAAGTTATTTTAAAAAATGCAATAATGATTTAACAGACTAAAAGGCAATATTCTGGGTGAAGAAGCTGGTCGCTAAAGGTGGCTAGTTATTATTATTATTATTTTTTTCATCATTGCCGAAATTATTAGAGCACAAAAAATTACCTCATCTTAAAACTTAAAATATTGCCTTTTCAACGATCCAATTTACTGGTTCAAATCCTTACTTTCTCGTATACGGAATATAGAGAAAACATCGTAATCGCCTAAAAGACATTTTACGAATCTCCATGCTTTAGACATCTCCGAGTTCGAAAAACACATCTGTGGAAAATGTCCATATGTTTGTGACAAAGATATCTCGAAAACGCTATGTACTAGATCATAGGTTCCCAAAGTGGTCCAGCTGGACCCGCAGGGGTCCATAGGAGACGACACGGGGGCCACGTAGACGTGAAAAGAAAACAGGAGTTCACAAGTTGTAAGTGGGGGTCCAGGAAAAATTTTCAGGTTTTCATAATAAAGAACAAAAATTTTGCAGTTACAAGGGGACAGCCTTAATTTAATAAAAACAAAGGGTGTAATTTCGGCTTTTCTTGGTAAATTGAAATTAATGAAGCAAAATATTAGTCAGCGCGAATTCTCCCAGATGTCACAGATAGAATGTCTTGATGAGGATATTCAGACATACAGTCAACATTTAAATACCCTGCAAGATGACTTCAAAAATAGATTTGAAGATATTCTGACAATGGAAATACCACCATGGATTATAACCCCATTTGATGAAACGGAAGAGGCGAATGTGGTATTACAAGAGGAGCTACTTGAAATCAGCACCATTGAGGAACTGAAGGTGAAATTTAAAAAATGCTATCACACATTTCGGCTGCAGGCAGAAATCCCCGAAAAATATCCTGGACTGTGGGAAATTGCGAAAAATTTTTTGATAGCGTTTCCCTCGTCATATCTTGTCGAAAGAAGTTTTAGTGCCGTTACCAACCTGTTAAAAAAAAAAAAAAAAAAAAAGAGCAGATTGAAGATCACAGAACGGGGAGATTTGAGATTACTTCTTACAAAACTGAAGCCAAATATTGATAATTTGCTGTCAATTCATCAAGTACATCCGTCTCATTAAAAGTATGACTAATTTTTATTGTTGATTTACATTTCAGAGTTCAATGTTGATTTTTTGTAATAATAAATGTTTATAATTTTGTATAACCACAAGTATTATTTTAATATATAGGACACAAGAAAATGTGCTACTTTTTTTTTCTTCTTAACACCCCAAATTTAGGGTGATATTTTTTAGGAGTTTTGGGAATACAGTAGAAATGTAGCAGCAGGGGGTCCACCGAAAATAGTAAAACTTTGAAAGTGGTCTACGAGAAAAAAAAGTTTGGGAACCTCTGCACTAGATGAATGGAATTTGGTGTATGATCTTTACGCCAAATTTGTAGATTTCTATCAAATTTTCAGCAAAATGAATTCAACGTAATTTTGTCTGTCTGGCTGTACGAATATAACTTAACACGATAGCTGATAAGTTATATCTGATAAGTCTGTGAAAACTAGATGAATAAAATTTGATATACGGATTTAAGGTCTATAGTATAGAAATCTATCAAATTTTGAACCAAATGCAACAAGGGGCTGATAAGTCTGTGAATCTGTATCGTCAGAAACATGTAAACGCGATAATTAAAAAAACACAAACACTTAAATATATCAAATTTGGTATGTGATTTTGTGACTCAATTATAATTCAGTCGCACATTTTAGTTTCAATGAATTGTGAAAAAGTATTTAAAGCACAAATTAGATTTTCGGATACTATTAACCGCATGCGAAGGATTAATTGTCAAAAAACTCGCCAAGGATCAAACAATCTTGTGATTAATTGAAATCTTTAGCAATAATAAATCCTATTTGAGCCAAATGGTTGATAAAATTCGGATCATACGAATATAATCAATAAAATTAGGAAATATATATACATATATATATTGCCAACGTATGTGATACACATCAATTGCTGTTATTACATGCTGGCGATTGGCAACAGACAAGCGTAAACAAATCGTTATAAGAAACGTTGCAAACTGCTTTTCAAACGTTTTTAAGCTGTACTTCAGTCAATGCTTCACTAATTAATAAAGCGAGTGAACCGGAGTTTAACTCCCCTTTTCGCCAAGTTGCGATAAGGCGCCAAAGTTCTAGCCTTTCTCTAGACTGATAAATCTATTATCTTTCGCCTTTATTAGGCGCTATGATTAGACAACTGCTCCCTCGCTTTTGAACATTTCGCAAAACACGGCGCAAGACCGTTGTTGGCGAGTTTTGAAAATTGCGCCAAGCAGGGGGTTAAAATTCTTTATTATTAAAAATGCTCTGAATAAGTTCATCAAAAACTCGGATAACTCACAGGGAAAAAATGTAAAAGAAATTAAGCAACAGGAGTCAAGCAAAGATTTAATCTAGAGCGAAAAACATTTCGGTTCCACTCGGCTATGAAAAACACTAATTTGATTTTTGGATACTATTTACAGCATGCAAGGGATTCATCACCAAATAACTCGCCAAGGATGACACGATAGATTCAGCAAAATTGCTAAAATCACGATAAAAGTTAATATTTTATAACTATTGCACGCCAATGCCTTTCTCTGATAAATTTATTAGAGTATGCGAGAAAGTTTTGGGAAGACCACTCCCATTGGTTTAATTTGCACACGTAATAATTTGTTTCGATTTATTCAATTAAAATCAAGTATCAAATAAGGTCTTATAAAATAAGGTAAAAAATGTTTAAACATATGTGTTCTCCATTAATATTTATCAGCTTAAAAAGTCAATAAATTGGAGGAACGAAATGGTCTCCAAAAATAGCTACCTGGATGAAATTTGGGCCAATTTTTCAATACGCAGCAAACAGGTAATCCAGGACTTGTGAAAATGAAAATTATAATTTTGTATTTAAAGCTTATAAATTTAAAAAAATTACATTCGATGCGCTTTTATAACAGAAATGACGATAATTTACCTCAATCTTCCGCCTGTGTGCATCTTCACAAAGAAGTTCATGAGACACGGTGCAGGGCAATAAATATACAAACAAAAGCGAGACAACAGTGAAGTTTACAACAGTTTTATTTCTAATTAAAAATCCGACAAACCCATTCATAGAGTTGTAAATGGTGATTAAGGAGAAAAACGAAATTTAAGAGCAAAGGTCATGTATGTACAAAGGACCACACAAAAAGCACAAAAGTACTGCCACTCGTTCTAATTTGCGTAAAAGGTGCTTTCGCAACTCAAGAGTATTGTACAATCATCCAATGCACAAACATCACAGGGACTGACTTAACATAATAATACACAGCAACATTTGCAAACTTACATTAGTAACAAAAGCTATATGGCACAAATTTACAGCATTCCTTTTACAATAGATTTCTCTTCCAATAAGCAGTTAAGAAAAATATCAAATTTTTAAAGACAATTGAATTTTATTCGATACTATAATAATCTGTTTGGTTTAGAGTTGGTCAAACTATAATTAATAACTGGTTTCAGAATTCACAATTCTGAAATTATAATTCACAGAGCTAAAAAAAATATTGAATTACATTCTACTCGAGGATACAAAGAGATTTTGAGAAGCAGCGAACAATCTACAACTGAAGGGAATATTAAAAAAACAGAAAGGTTGCTCTGATTTTTATTTCTAATACGAAAATGGTAACTAAAGGAATCTTAAATATAAATATTGCAACAACTTGTACTTCATTGTTTAAAACAGTATATACAGTTATTTGAACTTCGTTTGTTTTTACTCAGACAGAGATGTTTAAGTGATTTCAATAAAATTCAATTTGCATTAAAAAGAAAGTAAATAGATTTCTCTATTTTATTTTATACAATGACAAACATTTAAGATTAAAAAAAAAAAAAAAAAGGAACAGACTAATACTACAAAATTGGGTATTTTTCATTAACATGACAGCAGCCAAAATTTGGCTAAAAATCACTCGTTTCGCTACACATGATTGCTATATTTGACGAATTTGCACTTTATAGAGCCTATTGCGCTAGTAGAAAGCGATATATCACCTTAGCATTTATAGTTGGCATTACTGTCGAAGAAATGATCAAACACCAAAAACTGAACCGAACTCAAGATTTATGAATGCACACATTTATCTAAACCCTTTCGTAAATTTCAACTTTTTCAGCACAACCAAGAAAGGAAATACAAGATTCAATTAATTGTCTACAGTTAAAATGAATCATTCATAAAGGAAAAGTTGAAAATTTAGTTTTTTAAGCATCTAATACTAAAATTTCAATAATATGTAACATTGTCTTTAATAAGGGGGGTGGGTTTTTTAAAGTCACACTTTAAATTCCATCAAAGCATTCAACTGCCACTTAGAAAGTTCATACTGATCAAAAAGTTATTTTAATTTTAATTTTTAGCATGGAATACATTTTAAAAATAAATTATTTTATATTAAACAACCAAATCGAGTGACATTTATCAGAATAAATAAAATTTTGTAGTTAAAAATAAAATAAGCTTTTTCTTTTGCATTAAGTTTCAACATACAACTACGATTTCATTTCGAGTACTATTGAAATAAACACATAATTAAATTAACAAAAGAAAAAAAATTACACTTAATCTGCTATATATGGAAATACAATAGTATTTGTAATAAAAAAAATTGTGGGTTCAAATTCTCAGAAAATTAATCAAATATGTGGACTTTCTGAATAATAAAAATCTTATAGGGGTCAGATTAGATACTTTCTTTACCATTAATCACAGATTTCAAGTGGTTTTAAAATATGATATTCATCTATCAAATGAAACAGTATATCAGGGAAACTTTTATGAATACAGACAATAGTTTCATAAATCATTTTCATCACCAAAGATAATAGTCAATAACCTAGGGAACTTAACAGGAAATAAGATCTGAACAAAAGCTGTAACTTACTTTTTGAAAGATGATAGGACAAATTGAAAAAAACTTATCTCCCACACTCCTCTGAGTTAAGACAAATCTCTCTATTTCAAACTTTAAGTTAAAATTTAGTAATTAATTATTGAATGTCAATTTTTAGATTATAGAATCCAATATTACTTAAAATGAAGATTTTAAAAATAAAAAATATCAGGGAAATGAATGTATCATTACCAGTTTTTATATTCCATTATAGCAATAATCAATTATTAACCATATATCATGGTACAAAAGGATAAAGGGATTGCAGTGCTAATCTGAGCACAACAATCCTTTTCTAACTTATCAATCCACCAACAAAGGTTAAAAAATTACTGTTATAATATATGCACTATTCATAAAGAAAATATTTTTAAAACGCTTTCCCCAGATATTTTATAAAAAAAATAATACTAAAAGCTGATTATTAAAATCCCCATTTTTGTTTTTTAAAAAATTATGTAAACTAGAAAATCAACACTACCAACTTTTTTAGCATATCCATTTTCTAAAGATAAATTAGCCGGTAAATAATTTACTTACCTTTTCTCTTTCAAAAAACAAATCAACTTCTATACCAGCATTTTCATGTTAAACTAATGATTACATCTATTATTTACAAAGGAATGACTAGACATTTACCTCAGTGATGAATGTCCCTTAGCTGGAAATACTTTCGAAATCCAATCTAACTAGCTTCACACTTAATAAATCTTGACAACCTTATGTTGAGGACTAGTGTATACTTATCCATGCATTATCAACTCTCAGCACAGTCAGTCTTTTGATTAAATGATACAATTCATGAATTCAACTTGCAAAATTCATTTATTAAAAGTATATGTAAAAACCAAACTGAATAAAAATGGTACTGTTCAAATTAATGATACAACAAATGCATAAAAAATTGTTCAGTTGATAATTAAGGTTTAAAAATAATGCTGATATAAGGTGAGATACTATTTTGATGCAAGTTTTTAGCCTCCTAAGTATAAAAAGTTGGGACAAAGCAAAGGTCAAGATTTTATAGGTCAACTATAACAAGAAGTATCAAGTGCTTGAAACCAAGTTCCAAAAATGGCAACTTTCCTAATGTGTTGATTTTCTGTCATAATTAGTATCTATGATTAAAAAAAGTTACATCGATTTTAAAATAAGTTGTGTAGTTGCTTTCGAATTTGTTTTATTGCATATCTCTCTCGAGATATAATAATTCATGTTTTTTTACCCAGATAGCAAATAAACATGCCTTGCATATGATTACTTCAAATAATATACACATAATTAATATTTATATGCATAATTTGTATATAATGATGAATTTTATAGGTGCATTTACTTAGAAGAAATTTAATACTAAAAGCTGGAACTAAGTTTTTAAGATCAATTATTGTAACATCCTTTAGATTTTTTTATATGAACTGAAATAAAATTAATTCTCCAAAATAGAATTTATCATCTGTTTAAAAGAACGATTTAAATAATCATATAACAAGTAGTATCTTTCCAGCTTTCATTATGCTAAAAGATATTACAGTGCAATTAGTTATATTAAATATATTTAAAAGTCAAAAATACTCTAAAACCAGTTTTTCATTTCTTTTCTTGGTATCATATTGACATGACACCAACATTTTGTAGTTAAAATGGCTTCAAGCAATTGCAAAAAAAAAAAAAAAAAAAAAAAAAAAACATGTATGCTTGAAATAAAAATAATATGAATGAGGAGGAATTCACAATATAAATTCTTACATTATAATTTTAATAAAATCATACAGCAATGAAATCTCTACCCTCTCTCTCTTTGATAAATTATTAAATCTGAATATTTTTACATATTATACTACAGTAAGCAGATTATTTCATTTTAATTAATCTCACTGTATATGCAAATTCAGAAACTGCATTAATTTTATTTAAATAGATAAGTTACTTGAATACTATGACAAAAGGGATCTAAATTCTCAATAATGTTTTTTTTTTTTTAATTTGCACCAAAAATAAAAAACAAGAGAAAGGAAAAAGGAAGAATAAATGGTATTCATTTATAAAAACAAAGTCTCAACAGAATTTTTCTTTTTTCCCCCCTTCCAAATTTCATTAATTAAAAAAAGAAAGTCCACTTTCCACTAAATCCCCCCCCCATATATGCGAATATTGCAAAAACAATAACTTTGACAACTTACACAACCTTTTGCAAGGCCTTATTCATTCAGAATCAATTTTTACAAGTCAAATTAACAGACATACAATGCAACTGAAAATAAAAACACACAATTCAAATCTGATAATAATCATTTCAGATTCAACAGCTATGTACACACATACACACAGGATAAAACATAATCAGCAGGTTTTTAAGGTGAGAAAATTTTTTCAAGCTCTAACAATTTCATTTAAGTATAATTCAATTAAGAAAAGATTTAATGGATTTCTTATTACACAATGATATCTATTTTTTGGTTTAACCCTGGATTGGAAATGCAGCTCGCTATGACTCAATTGCAGAGAAATCAAAAACATTCCTCAGAGCTTGATTATACATAAACTATTCGGCATGTTAATGATCAAATACTATCAGCGCAAAGACTGCCAACATTAAATCAGCCAATAAGATTTCAAACCCTATGAATCATACTGAACCTAGGACCTTGGGGTCAAAACAAAAGGATCAATGGACTTTTGAAACTGATTGAAAAATAAACAAACCTATTATTTTACTTAGCAATTGTTTCATCAGTGCTCTTCTAATATTGCCCTGGCTCTTGGGTCAGAAAAATACAAATACAAATCTAATATTGCATGGCAAGTTCTGAACAGGAACCAATTTCAAATTGAAAATAAAAATGCTACTAAAGCAAATTTACTTTTATACTTTAATACTTTTAGGAGTACAAATAATTTACTTTTCCTAGTAAAAACAGTATAGATATGTCTGTCACAAGTTTCTTGTTATATACTAATACCATTTTTTTCTAATAAACCATCAAAAGATTACCAAACTAAAGGGGGGGGAGTAGCTTTAAACAGAGAGAAAGAAAAAAAAAAAAACTTGAAAGAATTTATACATAAAAAAATCTGTTTAATTTTTATTGTCATAAGATGCAAAACAAATTTTGAAATAGTTTACATTAAAATCAGAATCAATCTATTTTCAATGAAGGATCACAAAAGAGAGATTTCCATTCCAGGGTTAAAAAAAAAGTAAACATTCAGAAATTACTCTGAGTATTTTTCACATGGTCCACTAGATCAAAGTGTGTACTATTTTGACAAGACCATATAACAGCATGCAAAACTATATGAGTATGTGACAGTTGATGAGCAAAAACAAACAATAAATGAAACTCTCGAGGAATATTAATGCATGCAGAGTACTGCAATCATCTAAAATCTACTCACTAAAGTTATTATACACAACTGGTAGTGCACAATGGATGAATGGAGCCTCATAGAGGCAGAAGCATGACTACAATAAAAAATAATGGAGATAAAAAAAATTACAAAACCAATAATGTTCATCATGCATGACATATAATTTTTAAAAATATGTTTTACAATTTTGATTGGCAATTAAAAATAAGAAACATTTAAAATAAAATTTAAAAAGTACAGACATCTTTTTAGCAGTGCATTTCACTTGTAATATTTTCACCAATTTAATACAGATATATTAAAAAAGAAATTTCAGTAAAATATCAGAATTGTTTTATTAACTAATAAATAAACCTTTCTATATGTTTTATTCACAATGTATAATTTGTAATTATATCTTTTTTTGTTTGTAAATATGCATTTTTAAGTGGTGTTCAAGATATATTAACCAATATAACAGAACAATTATCAACATTAACTAGGAAGACCCCACAAAATATCTAATAATATCTGCTTAGTTAAAAGAAAAAAATAATAATCAGAAGAAATAAAAATTTGCCAATAAGATATTAATTTAATGATTATAAAAAGAATGTTCACATTTGTTCATTATATAATTACACCCTATTGAAATATTACTGCTCGAGCATACCAGATAAAGCTGTTCTGAAGACTTTACTTATTTTTATTCAAAAATGTTTTTTTTTTTTTTGAAATTTCTTTTGCATTTCGCTATGCTGAATGAACCACAGAAAATTATTAAGCTTATTAAAATCTGGTATCCTTCATCTAAATATTTAAAATGTAATTTAACATTTGGTTAAAAAAAATCAGATATGTGAATATTAGTTATATTAATATTATGGAAATAACATTAATATGACAAATGCAATAGATACATTTTCTTTATTTTAAATGATTTGCTTTTAAATAAAATTTTATTCAATATGAATAAAATTGAAAAAAAAAAACAGATTTTGATTTCTAATATTCTCTAATAATTTAAAAGGTATTAAATAATTCAATTATACCACCCAAATAAAAATCCCAAGTTTTTATCAATATTATTAATTGATGTATTTATTTATGACTTTTAAAAAAAGAGAAAAGTGGGAAATTATTAAAAAAAATTCTAATGAATAAGTTCATTGTGAATAAAGCATACAGAAAAACAATATACTTTCAAACTCATTTAACTTTTAGTTTTTATATTTTTACATTATTTTTAATATCACTCATAAGCAAATACATTACTAAAAAGCATATCAGATATATAATGTATTTAAATCAAAATCGGCAATTTAGAAAAAGTAATTTGATTAAGGTATAAAAAAATGCATCATTAATATTTATATAAATACTTGCATTAAATTGAAATAATGAAATAAAATTTATAGCAAATAACCTTTCAAAGGAACTTTAATCACAGAATTTTTTATTAATTAAAGATGAAGAAAATAAAATGGCTGAATGTAATAAAATTGTTTTAAAAAATTTCAACATCACAATATAAAAATTGGGTTTTCAGAATAAGATAAGGCTTACTATGACAAGTAAATTCTGTGCATAGTTAGTTTGCATAGTTTTATAGTGGCCATTCTACAAAAAAAAAAAAAAAAAAAAAAAAAAAAAAAAAAAAATGCTGCAAGCCAATGACAAAAAAAAAAAAATGCACATGGCCTATATTTTTCTTCATTTTTTAAAAAAAGAAAGCTGTTTTTAAAAATACCTAAAATTTTGAGAAACAAATAACTACACCATCTATGCAACACACAATGATTCCACAGCATAAAATACAAACAAATGGTGTGAAAATTCTAGAACAGACACTAAGTCCTAAATGAGAAGATGAAAAGTGTGGAAGAAAGCCAGGACATGGAATATGCAGAATGTATTGCTTCTTGTTATCAATTAAAATATCCAGGTTCAAAGTTATAAGTGGAATAGAGTCGATTCATGCTCATAATGGACACATCAAATGCACTGTGCTAATTATATCACATACTTTTAATTAACTTGACTTGTTTTATTTCAGTAAAGTTCATGATTTTCCACTCTATTTTTAATTTGTTTAAAATTTTGTACACTTATGCAATCTTGATAACAATATAATATTTTCATTTTTTTTATAAATTAATTATCGTTATACTGATTAATTTATTTAACATTTTGTTCAATTCTATTGATATTATCAGGCAATGAATTTGAATAAAAATTGTAAAAAATGAAGACAGAATTGTAGAAAAAATAATTCTAAGAATTCTTTATTTTAATATATTTATAATTTTTTTAAAGTTTGGTTGAACTAAATTAATGGCCTCTTTTGAAACTAAAGAAGGTGTTTTTTTTTATAGAGATATGCACTCTTCATTTTGAATAAAAATTATATATATTATTCAACAACTAACACAAGGAAAACACTTTATGCATCATGCAAAACATATGCAAGATGCATAAAAAAGTCTCTTCAATTTTTCGCAGCTCAGGTTCTTAACAAATCTAGGTTATAAAGCAAAAATTCTTAAAATATTCTGGTATACCAGTCACATATTTCTTTTGTATTATACTAGCCAAAAGATGATCAATAGCATTTTTTTTTTTCTTTTAAAAAATTGCAGTTGAAGATGTTGGAGGCAAATACATGCATGGTGTGCCATAGAATGCAAAATACAATGTCATATGACATAGTAACATATACAAGCTGGTTCTATTTATAAAAAAAAGATGTTGGGAGTAGCTTCAGAATAATAATGTTCTATCCAGTATTTATATAACTGATGGGGTTAACAGGAAATATTAATTGTTTATTACATAACAGTAAGCAATTAATATTTCATGTACCATAACATTCCAAGTTTTATAGATATGTTTTGAAATATAATAGCTATTCTCTACCGTTTTTGATAGCAACTCACACAAATTTTCTTTACATTCAGAAAACATCAAGTATACTTGAATGGTCAAGTTTAAAAGCAATATCTTCATTCATAAAATTCTACGTATTTTTATTAATACTTTCTATAAGTTTTTAAAAATCAAAGTTAATTGGAAATGCATGAACTTAGAATGGAGGAAATTTTTTTTTTAATTCATTCAGAAACATTCTTAAAATCTTACATATTTAAAATTAAAGCGTTTTAGTTTAATGTTTCTTGGTTATCAAACACTGTATTTACAAGTACTTTAAAGTTGAAAATTATTAACTAAAGCAAAGTTAAAATTTTAATTCTATAACCAATATACAATGATATTCTTTAAATCAAATCATCATAAACATTAATATATTCACAATAAAATGTTTGCAGTGGCACAAATTTCTTGAAAAATGAAACAGAAACTAATATTTGACAGACAGACAAATTTACATTCAATTTTTAATTATAATTAAATTTATTTTTTATTCAAATTTTGCATAAATTTTTCCATGGCATATCTTATTATATAAATTAATATAATAAGCATATTGGGCTTATAATATATTATATTATATATATATATATATAAGCATATTGGGCCACATCATGCAAATATAATTCAAAGATGTAACTATTTGAGCCATAAAACAATATTTTAGAAATATAATTCTGGGATAAAAACAGGAACATTTAAATAAAATATACAATCTAACTTTAAAAATGAAAACATATGCTATAAAATTCATTCATAAAAACAATCATTTCCCATTACAAAACATAAGTATCAAAAATAGCCTGTGACTAGGACTAGGTACAGAACATACTTCTATACAAATGAACTCTGATAAGATAAAAGCAAAGGGCAATTAAAATTTCTCATTTTAATGAATAAGAACATTGTTTAATTTGTATCAGCTCGCAGAGAGATATATTAAATACTCGCATAAATATTCAGCAGGGGTGATATGCAAAACTTTTTTTCCTTTGATTGTTTAACATGTCAAAACATCAACAAAAACACAAGTAAATGGATAAATGCACTTTCTAAAACACATATTGACACAGATCAGACAGAAGAATGAAATGATTTTTGTTACAATTTGAATGATGCGCTGGCTGTGCTCAGAGAGATCCACGTTCCAGCTTTCTTCCACATACATTTTCGAGCGCTGGCAAAATCCAATCCATGATTTCATGTATATCACTTTTTGCGAGGCGCAGTCGGGGAGGGCGCTGATGAAAGTGAATTGCGAACAAACTCAAACAATAAAAAGAAAAGAAAAGACACACAGACTCGATCGAACGGCAGAGTTCTCCTGCTCTGTGGGAAACGACCGGTGCAACGATGAAGGTTTGTACAACCACAGAACGATGGAGATGAGAAGAATGATTTAATTTGCTCTGAAGGGCACTCAGACTTTTTTCCCACGTTTGCTCTTTCCCCCCTTTGCCTTGGCAAGCCTCTTCATCTTTTCACCACTTTCATAATCAGAGCCAGAGTCCACAGGTTTGTATTCATCAGAATCGTCATTAAGAAAACTGTCATTTAAATCATAGTTGTCAACTTCATCACTGTTTCTGGAACTTTTTGTTTTCTTGTCTAAAAAAGATAAAGCATTATCAGCAAGAATTCAAGCAAAAAAAATTAAAATAGCATTCTAAAAAATTAGTTCATTATCATAAAAATTACATAATATCAAACAAGAGACATTCACTTATTTAAGATATTAAAAATAATAATTTACCAATCAATTTTTTTATACCTAAATAAACCCCCTGAAATGAGCTTAAAAAACTACAAATAGGCTAAAAATTGATATTTTTCTGCAAAATTATTAAAATTAAGGGCGATTGCAACTCCATACGAAAAGTCTTGAAAACCGATGTGGAGTAAAAAACCAAAACTATATTGAATTATTCAGAATATTAATGCGATTCAAGTATATGCATTCCATTTTTAAAATTTTTTTTATTAGTATTATAAACAGCTTGAAAAAAAATTCATTCAAAATTAAAGTTTTTAATGATTTTATTATTTTGTATTTTGAAACAATTATATTCAGCAAGAAAACTGCACAGTTTTGAAAATAACTGTTCATTGGATCATTTCACAATATTGCTCCATTTTTTAAAAGAAATAACTGCTAAATTCAGATTATTTTAGGGCAATTTTTTCAGTTAAATAAAAGTTCTATTTTATCAAGACAATGGCTTTTTAATGGCTTTAAGATTCTAAAGTACTCCTTTAGAATCTAAAATGACAGTTAAATTACTGATATTAACAGCCACTAGAGAGAAACTAAAATCAGGAAGAAAAAGGTATATGGAAATCTTGACAAGATGTCAGGAATAGGAGATTCAATAAATTTTCCATAAAATCTCATACGTGACCAATAAAATTTTGCAGAATTTTCTCATTCTAAAATTTTACATGCATTTTTTAAAAAGAAAATATTTTGCAGTCAATATTGCATATAAATTATTCATTCCCAAAGACACTCATTATTGATCATAAAAATAACCAAATAATTGAAAAGATTTTCAAAAATGAATCCATAAAAACGTAAAATCAACTAGTTTTGAAAAGATCCTTGTAATTCATTTTCATGTCTTCTTTTAATCACTGTACACTTCAATCCAAAAGTTAATGACATTTCAGTCCCAGTGTAAGATATTGAACAACTAAGATATAATTGAACAACTATTTGATTTTTATTTCTAGCAACTTTTCACCAACTGAAGTTATATTTTAAAAATTATCGATCAATTTCATTAAAGCAATCACTATAGTTGCTTTGCCATGTAAAACAGCCATTCGAACCATTCAATTTGATGAAGATATTTCTTTAGAAATAACATTTTTCATCATGTAACCAGTTCAATTAATGCAGACTTCTTTGAGTTTGCCTTTAATTTCTTTCCCTTATAAATCCACCTCGGCAAAGTTTCTAATTTAAAAAATAAATTCATCAAATACATTTATCTTAGTAAATTCAATAAAATTTAAGTTATCAGGAAGATGATTTTAGAAATTCCAAACATAAATGTTAAAAAGTAAATGCTACAATGTCAAATTTGTTCCAAATACACTTCAAATCAAGGAAAAGCCTTGTCATTAACAAGTAGGAGGCATGGGCTGGAAAATTGTGCTTGAGATGAGATTTAGTATACCTTTAAAATGTTCATTCATCAATATTAAAGCACAATAGTTGGCCAATTTCAAGAAAATAACCTTCACATTTTTTTGCATAGTTTATATATACATCTCTTCAATGTCCCAATGGCTTGGTTATCAAGGCAATCAGGGCAGGAAGGACAGAATTCAGTCCTCAGTATGTCTTTGTTTCTTTCTTCCCTTTTAATGTTTAGAAATTATTCAAATTAAATTAACAATTTACATTACATTAATATGCTCTCATTTTTTAATACAAAATAAATGTTTATCTCCAAATATTTGAATTTAAATGTAATTTTTTAAAAGAAAAATAATTACAGATATAAAAGGTTTTTTTTATTCAACATTATTTCAAATAAATTAAGAATTTAAAGATAGTTTTAATTAATAAATCACTATTTTTTACGGAAAAATATTTATTTTTCTAATAATTGAACAATAATTTAATCTGTAAAAGAAAAATAATCAAATATAAATACTTTTTAGAAAAAAAAACATCAAGTTATTTACATTAAATTACTAAATTGCGTACAATTTTAATGTGTTACTTCTTTTATATGCAAAGTTAAATTTTCATTATCTTTATTTTTTAATTTCATAAAAACATTAGAAATAAAATTCATTTTGACATCTTCCAAAACTGATAAATCATAACTGTTCTCAAGAGCAATGTATCTTTAAGTCAATTAGTAGATAACAAAAATATTTATCTTTTATCAGAATGTTAGGCAGCATACCAAACATACCATATCATTTTATTAAAACTTTTGAAATATCTATCTAAGTAATCAATAATTTAACATTTGCTTTCTGCAATTTCTTTTTGATTATTAATATTGGGAATGTTTGCTTACATATTTAAAAAAATTATCAGTTGCTCTCTTTAATTTCTAACATATATGTGGTTCAGTTTCATTGAGTTTAAACAATTAATTTGTCAATATTAAAATCCAAAAATGTAATGCTTTTAGTGTTTTTAAGATGATAACAGTAATTTATATATGCATTAAAGCTTATATTATTTTTCTTTAAAACAAAAAAATTATAATCCAAATATTTTAAGAAAATGAGAATAAACATCTATTTTTGTAAAAAAAAAAAAAAAAAAGTGAAAGCACATTAATTGAAAATATTAGTAAATTGTCAATTAAATTTGAATAATTTCAAAGAAATTAAAAGGTAAGAAAGAAAAAAGATGCACCAAGGAACAAATTCGGATCTTCTACTTATGAAGTCACTGCTTTGACAACAATTTTATTAGGATGATGAACAAGGAGATAATCCCATAGTATATAAGCTATTCAAAAAGCTCAAAGGCTATTTGCTCAAAATTGGCTGACTATTGTGTTTTGATATTTTAATGAATGAGCATTCTAAGGATATACAAATATTATATTAAATGTCATCAGAAACTCAATTTTCCAAAAATGCTCCTCTCCGCAAGTTCATAGAGCATTTGTCAAATGACAACTATCTTGGATAGCGACAAACACTAAATTCAACTAGAAACATTAAATTTTCGTTTAGCAGAGTTGCAACTATAAAACTGTCAGAATTGTCACATTTGACAAGTTATCGTTTGAACACTTTTTTAATTTAGCAATTGTAATGAAATAAGTGTAATCAGACAATATCTGAGAAAGTTAATAAACTTCAGTAAAAAAATCTGGAATTTCTGGATTTCAAAAAGTAAAAAAGAGTTCTAGATAAATATAGATCACAATCACCCCTATAAAATACAATTTTTGTAAAAATTTTACTAATTCATCAGTTTTAATAAGAAATTTACTTAAAAATTTCTCATGAGATTTCTATATTACTGTTTAACAATTCTAAAATAAATCAAAAACTATTTTTTATTACAAATGCAATTTTGGATGATGTGAATAACATTAAAACAATTCCTTTTAAATTGAATCCAAAGCAGTAGCACAAAATGTTCTTAAAAAGAAGGTGGAGAATTGCACAAAATTTTCTTAAAAGACCTCTTATTGACAAAAAAAAAAAAAAGTGCCAATATATTTAAATATTTAACAAATTTTTTAAACTGAAATCATTTATTAAAATTTTGCAAGCAACTATATCTGAACATGTTTTTTTTCTCCCCCTTGTATTCAATAAGACAGAAATTTTGGCAAAAATCAATACATAGATTTACAAAAACAATTTTGTAATATGAAAGGAAAAATATTTCAGATGATACATCTGCATTACACATTAATAAAAAGTAAGATTATAAAATCATATGGTATTTTTAATGTGCAAAGGATTCTCCAAAGTATGAATGTGGTGAAAACTGCTCACAAAAAATATACAAAATAAGAAATGAATCAAATAAAAATTATAATATTAAATTATAATATTGTAATAATAAATGTAAATATTGTAATAATAAAAATTGTAATATTGTAATATGAATGGAAAAATATTTCAGATGATATACCTGCATTGCACATTAAAAAAAAGTAAGATTATAAAATTATATGGAACATTTATTATGGAACAGATTCTCCAAAGTATGAATGTGGTGAAAACTGCTCACAAAAATTATACGAAATAAGAAATGGATCAAATAAAAATTATAATATTAAATAGGTTTCATTAAAAAAACTTTTAAAATTGCTTAAATATAAAATAAATTAAAGAACAGCATTAAAGCATTTAGAATATCTATCAATACACTTAATCATTCATATGCAATAGATAATGTCCATCGCTACTTAATTTTAAACTAATTTCAGAGTTTTGTTTTTATGCCCAATTATTATTACTTCGTTTATGGCATAAGAGAAAAATAATAGCCAGTAATGCAAAGATTTATCAGATATCAATAATTTTATCAATCTATAAAAGCAATGCTTAGCAGGATAACATCCAGGAAATGGAAGGAAGGACTTTTCTAGAATAACATCCAGGAAAGTCCTGCTAGCTTATTTTCTAAATGATACCAATGAAATGTTACAGTTTCTTCACAAATGAAATATTAAGTTTCTTCACAGAATTTTTCTTCATTTGATTCAGCATGAAAGTTCCATATTTTAACAAGCACTTAGTGACATTCAGATCTAAAACATCACAGACTTGAAATCAAATTAAAATACTGTGTTTAGAATTAATATACATACTGGCTAGAAGTAAGAGTTAATTAACATTTCTTTTCCCTATTTTCATTTGTAAAAAACACGTTAATACTTATAGTGATACCCTAAACAAGTTTACCTGCTTGCTTAGCAGCTTCTCTCTGTGGGCGGACTTTTTTAGTATGCTTGAAATCTTTCTTGTGTTGAGGATTTTTTCTGAAATATAGATTTTTCTTATTTGAAAACTTGTTTATCTTACACCAATTAGAAATCATTCATTTTACAGCCAATTTTAGAATTCAAAAACTGTCTTTGGCATGAGCAAATATAAATCACAAAAAATGTTCTAACTATTCAAAACAATTAAAATTAATTTCCAATAGTATTTTCTTCACAAATAAAAATATCCAAAATTAATGTACTACACTGTAAGGGAAATGTGACATTAAATCAACATATAAAACATTATTTTACTAAACACAAAAATAAAACATATTAAGGAAGTGGAATTAAGTAAAATTAAAAAATAAACATGCTACAGCCCTGCTTTTGGAACAACCTTTTTATGCAGTTTTGAAGCATCAATAACTTCTCTCTCTCTCTCTCTCTTTTTTTTTTAAAGGATGACTGTTGATTTGGATTACAAAACTATCCATTTATTTGATTATTTACATCCTGCTTTTCTTAAATATTTATCCTCTGAACAATTGTGGTCTTTAGGAACTAAGCATTATGCTTTAGATGAAGCAAGACAAACTCAAATGCTATTATGGACTAAACAAAGAAAGCTGAACTTAATGTGAGAAAACAGAACTTTCAATTTTAACAACATAATTTTAATGAAATGTTCTATAAAATATTTTCTATTATTTAAAAATGTAATAGAAAAAAATGAAACAATAAAGTTTGAGTTTTCTTCTTGATACTACTATGCATCCACTAAGAGAACACTTCCTGTCAAGTGTATGTTTATGATGGGCATCATAGAAATAGGTTTCGCTCCATTTCTAATACCAGGAATCAGACAGAAGTTGTTGTGTTTTTTTTTTTTTTTTTTTTCCTCCTTGGCCTGTTTGAAAGGATAAAAAAATGCTGTTGACCATTCATCTTCCAGATAAATCTTTTTTTTTCTTTTTCTGAAGTATCATTATCCTTTTTTTTCATAATAATAAAAAAAAACCAACTGTTTGTTTCATTTGCACTCAAAGAATGCCATTTTGTTTTTCTACTTTTTCATAAATTTTTAATGATTTACATTAAAAATTCACTATAATAATTATAAATATTATTAATAATAATTATAAACCACAAAATCTAAAAGTATTTTTTGTGTGATTTTCAACTAAATCTAAAGACCTTAAAAAAATATATCATAATATACTTTTAGTCTTTTCTGAATATAAAAATTTTATTTAATACCATAAACTAAAATTTAATGAAATATTTATCGTAAATCAAATGTTAAAACAGCTTCTTAAAAGATTAAATAAGATCACCCTTTAAATTGATCGATATATGGAACTGGAAATATGGATATTTTCCAGAATTCTGAGTATTCAAATAATTTTCAAATTAAAATTTATTTATTTTTTTGAATTTTTTAAAAAATTAAATGTAAAAATACCAAATACTGCCTATTTGGTACTAAACGTACCAATGTAAGAAACTTGAATGAATTTCTACCAACACGAAATGAACTCTTCCAACAGTAACCTGTTTCTTCAGTTTCCATAAACATAGACATTTAGTGGTGAGTGTTCTCATGGTGCATACACCGTAGGCATCTATTCTTTGCTATCAATTTTCCTACTTTAGGAATATCTTGCTTGCACCAAGTACTTTTAAAATTTACCCAAGGTGTATTTTGGTAACTCTGATTCTGATAGAGTTATTTCTTTTCATGAATGTAAATAATTTCTTACAACGATAAATACTTCCCAAGCATAAGGATAATTTTAAATACTAATTTTTAAATAAAGAATCTTGTGAATGAGTATTTGTCTAATTTAGGCATGTAAAACTTGGTTTATTTACAGAACAGAAATATTTGTGAAAAATCTGCATAGAATTGAATCTCAATGACTTCCTTTTGCATCTGAATAGATAACAATTTCAAATTTATTGACATTTGAAGAAAAACAATTTTTTCTAAGGATTTTAAATCTGAAAACTTTATTTCAAATAGTATTTAAAGGCCTTTACAGGAGGATTTTTACAGGAGGTTGTTTCATGAATTTGAAAAGCTCATTACATACTGTTATATTTGCTAGGCCACAAACATATTTATAGTGTGCCATGAGTAAGATATGCTTGATGTATATTAGCATTTCAATCAGTAAAAAATAAATTCAAAAGATTTTTTTCCCCTTTAAAATAAAGCATTTCTACATTATAGTTGCAAATGAATTAATATAGAAATTTCAGTTTCACAAGATTATAAGCAATAAAAAAGTTAAATTAATGATGACAGAAAATTTTTTGCATCTGTTACAATCTGTAAAGTAAAACTAGCATCCTTTTCTTTGGACATAATTGAGGAAATGAAAATGTTTCATGCTGTGATATCTTTAAAAAGAGGAAAATAATAAATTAAACAGAAAGCTTTAATAAATTAACTTTTAAAGAAAATTACTTTTTTATAATTTAAATACATCTAAAAAATCTTCAAAATATTTTATTCATGAATGCATAAGAAAATGAACATTTAAATATAAATTATTAGCTTTTGAACACGAAAAATAGAAAATGTCAGAGGATTAAGAATGTAGATATGCATCCTGCCATTACCTCTAAGAGGGGCAAATCAATAAAGTGAGATACCAAAGAATCATAAAAGACACAAGCAAACTTGGCAAATGAACAAGAATTTTAAAAACTTAAGTGAGAATATGTATAAGCCAATTTCTTGAACAATGTTCTGCATACATAACTGTCTCATGCTTCATGTAACTTCTGTTTTTGAATTTTTATGTTATTATGAATTTTCATTAAATAAAATTAAAATAATCTTAAAATTACAAACATTAAAAAGAATGAATTGTTGAGAATTGTTACTTGCCATTGAAACTAGATAAGAGATAAGCATTATTATTACATAAAATTATAAATATTTGTTTATTAGATTTCTTGAAAAGAGTTAATCACATTTCTATAACAATCTTGGCAGTTAATATCTGTCAACAGATCACTCATCATAATTTACAATGGTTTTAGTTTAGTTAAATTAATATCACATTTTGGAGTAATATGAGGGAAGTTTAGAGATGAATCTCATCATTTTGAGCTGTGGTTCAATAATGAGAATATCGTCACAAATGGAGTACAGATTTAGTTGCAACAGACCTTATATGCTTGGCAAATTCTCCTTGAAAATCAAGTCTTCATACCACAACCTTCCAGAATAGGAGGAATCAAGATTTGAAAACAAAAGGGGATGATTTCGTTTGAATTTTGAAGTACAATTCATTCTTATAACATTAAATTTAAAAACTTTTCTTTAAAAAATTACCTGAAACAATTTTCACCATAGGGACATTCCTTTTTGGGGCTGGAATCCTCTCCTTCACTCACTGCTGCAGTATCATTTTTTTGACTGGCCTCAGGCTCTGATGTATAATCCGAGTCTCCTGGATGACTGAATTGGTCAATATGGTTCTGATTTCTCCTAAAAAAAAATTATAAAATCAGCAACAAGAAAATTGAATTCAATTTCATTAATAAAAGCATAATATTTTAACACATTATTTTGCTGGGAAGAGATTACACATGACACAAAATTTCATTAATTATTTGCTCCTTATTTCTACTAGTTTGCAAATGGGAACAGAAATAGTAGTTGTAAAATAATTAAGCAACAAATTAAAAAAAAAGGATAAATATATATATATATATATATATATTTGTTCAGGGCATGAGAACTTTGTTATTTAACATGAATAAAAGCTTTACAAAATGGCAAAAATGTTGATGGCAACAGTATAAAAACAAAATTATTTAAAAACATTTCAACAGTTTAATAAATTATTATATTATAGCTTCTTCCATATTTGTTTGGACCCCAAAACTGAATAAAAAGACATTTCTAAAAGAAAGAAAAAATGGCAATCAAATGCCTCTTTTCTGCTTACCACTTCCAAGAAAATTTAAACTACAGAACATTATTTCTTTATACTAAAAAATTACAAAAAGTATATATATATTCAAATTAACTATGATCTTAAAACAATCCTCTAATTATACAGTCTGTCTTTACTGTAATTTTAACTGCAGTATTTATGCATGCTATTAATTTTCAGAGGGAATCAAAATGCTGAGCTGTACAAATTCTTTTTAAAACTATACAAGATCAAAATTTTATCTCATGATCCCTCCTTCTGCTGACTTACTTATTCACTGCTCTACTCCATAGACATGAAATTAAAGCAAATAAAAGAGTTGCAAAACTCAAAAACTGATTCTTCAATCCAAGTTTTATATATGAATATTAGAACATCGGTGGCTCTCACTATTATTAATTATCTTTTTGATGTAGACTCTATAAAACTATGGTTAAAAAAATACACTCTGATTTAATAGTTGAATGATTATTAATTTATACTTACAGATATGGTAATTACACTATATTTCATAATTCATAAAGCATTTTTTTGGTACACCTTTTCATCATATGCATTATAAGTTTATTATAGCATTTATATGCAGTATTTTCTACAACTTCCAATTATGTTAAAATAGCAGCACAACTTAATTTTTAATGTACTTTGAATTCAAACATGCAAATGTCCACAACTGAGAAGTCATATTCCAGTATGGTAATTTAAATATGTATCATTTTTATGTAACAGGACATAACAAATTTTAATGCCAAATTGCAAAAAGCAATTTCTCAGGCAAAGTATTTTCCTTTCAATTTTTGTGATAAAAATCTACTTTTATTTATGTGCATATTATAATTTATATTATAGTAAAAGTGATAAATAAACCAATTAGAAATAAGAAAAATACAATTTCAATTATAATGCCATTAAAATTTAGATTCATCATAAACTGTTTAAATGATCACAAATCAATAAGCATTGGTACTTATAAAATAAGCTTATATGTAGCTTTAATAATTGGAGTATAAAATTAGAAGCATTAAAAAAAAAACTTTAAAGAAATTTTACTCAATTTTGTTGCTTCCATAAGCGATTTCATTCCGAAAAACATTTTAAAGTATTATATTTTAAACATAAATAAACACCACAGATGTAAATTGTCAGTTTACTTGTTTTGGAGCTTTGATATCTAGAAAAATAACCCTCCCTGTTTAGCCCTTGACATATGGATTCTGTGAAGATTTATTGAGCAAACATATCATTATAGGTCACTGGATGGCCCTGGTAAAGCTATGTTTCCTAGAGAAGATCTCCAATCTCATCAAACATCAATAACTATGACAAAAAAAAAAGTCACGCATACTTTGATCTTATATCCATTTCTCTAATAAACCATTTTAAAACAGTGTGTTCAGATTCTCAAGGAAGATAAGTGGAAGTGCCTGAAGCATTTAAGTATTCTATTAACATTTATAATCCTACAAGTTGAGTCACAAAAACATTTTTTAACAGTCTTATAACAGTCTTATAATAATTATATAATTTTAACAGTCTTATAATAATTATAAAAATAACAATATAAAAACAAAGTGAAAAAGTTTCAATTTATGGTGATTATTTAGATTGGAATTAATTTTCAGACACTTAAAAGCATAGGAAAAGTGGGTGACTGCGGGTGAAAGTTTATTAATCTCCAGACCTTAAATGAATATGATGATAATTTAAAGGACTAAAAATAATAGGCAATTCATTGAAAGAACTCAAAATATATTGAAGTCATTAGACCTATAGCCCATGCATAATGGAGTGGTCTCCCCAAAATTTTCTCACATACTCTCTAATAAAAGCTACGCAAGAGAATGCCATGGCATTGGCATACAATGGTTAACTTTTGGAGTGAAATAAGCATTTTTACTAATCTGTCATGTCATGATGGTGAAATATATGGCTATTAACCGCTGGTGTGTATTAAGATTATCCAAAAATCAAATTTATATTTTAAGACATTTTTTTCAACTGACTGAAACAAAAATTTCCCAAAACTGCACTTATAGTCACAATATGTTATACCTAATTTGATGTATTTAAATCATTATGTTTTTGAATTATCGTACTTGCATGTTTCTGAAAGTACAGATAGACAGACAGTGAACTTGTTGATGGATTTGGCTCAAAATTTGACAGGTGTCTAGACTATAGATGTTAAATATCCATATTGAGTTCCATCCATCTATTTATCTCTTCGATTTGTAATTATCGTGCTAATCTATATCCGGACTCCCACTAAATAGATTTTTCTCAAAATCTGCCAGAAATCTGCCAATTTGGTGTGATGACTGTATAGCAAATTTTAACCATTTAGCTCAAAGCATTTTTGCATTCTTTGTCACAGACAGACATTTTTTAAAAATGTGTCGTTTGAACTCAGGGAGGTCTAAAGCATCAAAATCTCTAGTTTGAATTTTTTGACAATTACTACACTTACTCTGTATTATGTATATGAGAAAGTAATAGCATCAACAAAAATATACATATGATGTTAAAAATGTTTCTGAAAAATTGTGAAGTTTAAAAGTTCATTCTGAAAGTTGTGACAGAATATAGAATACCCAATGTCACCCAAAATATTCTTACCTATAGCATTTTTTTCCATATGTGCATGGTATTCTGGGTTTGTCACTCTTGGTTACATTGGAAGGCTTTGGCTCTGCTTCATCTTCTGAACCAGCCTCACTTGTAGCTTTACCTTTTCTTCTTCTTCCACGAGGACCTCCCTGTGGAAAATTCATTTTCAGTTTTAAAAATAAATTCATTTATAAATTCAAAATAAAAACAAATTCTAAACACAAAAGTTGAAATAAATATTTCAGAAGAAAAAAAAGAACAATTCTGATTACATTTTGAACTTTAAAAAAAAATCTTTTCAAATACTAGCATCAGGGTACTAAAATACAGGTGGTTATCAAAATAATGGAAATACCTTATATTTATAAAGAATCCTTTATTAATATGGACTGCCTTTGACATGAAATACAGTTTGGATTCACCTGGGAATCGATTCATAAAAAGTATTGAATATTGTACCATTCTTCCTGGAGATATTGTTCAAGTTCTACGAGAGACAGTGGTGGAGGATATTGATTCCATATTGAATGTTCTAAAATAGACCATAACGGTTCAATTATATTGAGGTCGGGTGACTGTGCGGGTCGTTTAACTTCATCCTCGTATTCATTAAACCATTACTAGACAAATCTTGCCCCGCGGATAGGTACATGATCATCCTGGAAAATTCCATCTCTTGCAGGAAACAAAGTTTCCATCGTAGAATGAACCTGGTCAGCTAAAATTTCTCTATACTTCTATCCAGTGATTCTTCCTTTCAGGTTCCATCAGAAAACCGTGACGTGGATACCCACTTCATGACAGATTCACCTTCATGCTTGACAGTTGGAAGGAGACAATCATGATCATATGCTTGTGCAGGTGTCTTCCAAATGTGCACCTGTCTTGCTGTAGAGAAAAGTGTGAATCACACTTCATCAGATCATATTACTTTCTTTCACTTATCAATCAAACAGGTTTTGTGAGCGTGGCACCACCACAGATGATGTTTACCATTGACATCTGTAACAATTGGTTTGGGAATTGCTGCCCTGCCATAAATATTCTGTTTATGAAGGTGCCTTTTGACTGTAATCACTGACACTAGAGAATCCAGATGAGTATTGAGTGCTGCGGTCACTTTTGCTGCAGCTGTTGCATTTTAGACAGTATAATTCACTTCAATACTTGTCGATCTCTTTTACTGAGCTTCTCTTTCTGCCCACTATTTTGCTTTGCCAAGTTTGTCTTGCCATGCTGTGTGTAGGCTGTTGTAACTTTAGACACCGTACCTCTAGAAATGCTTAAAAGTTAGGATGTTTCAGTCACACTTGCTCCAGCTAGACGGGATCCTACATTCTGGCCTCTTTGAAAATCTGAGAGGGCCAACATTTTATGCTTTTGAAAAAAATCTATTACAGAACTTCAATAAGGCCAACACATACTACCAGAATACATGCATTGTTATTTATTAAAAAAACAACTAGTGGCTATTATTATATTTTAATGCTTATGAAGCACATTCAAATATGTCACTTTTATTCATAGGTGTTTCCAGTAGTTTGAAAACCAAATGTCTGTAGCAGGTGCTGATTATTAATTTAAGAAAAATGTTTTGGCACATTGTGACCCACTTAAATGATTTATTTTATAACACAACAGCAAGTTCCGCGGGGTGACAAAGTGAACACAAGCACCTTCACATCATAATTTGGAATAATTATTATAATTTAAAAGTTTAGGGAAAGAGATTATAGTCGACACTAGTTTAGAAGAGCGTAAATGCTCTAATGTCATGAAATTTGGTAAAATTGTTAGAATGAAACTTTTATGACTTAATTATTACTATAAAATAATATTTAGATTATTTATGGGGGAAAGAGAACCTTAATGGAATTAAACCACACATGCCTTTAACTATGGGGACTGATTTAACTATTTTGATTAATCATTTTTGAAAATTACAGAAATTTCATGCATGTAGCTCATCGTAGCTATCTAAGACTGAAACAAGAATAATTTTGAGAGATTTTAATCCACCAGATTGATAACAGAGTTAGTGAATTCCCAGTCTTTTTATGAACAAGAAATTTACGTAGAAATTTTATAATACAATAAAATTTTATTTTTAAACGTCTCTAAATATTTGACATTTTTATTAAAAAAAATACTTGAAAAAGTAAAATGAAAAACAGGCGAAAAACCAACATATAATCTGCAAATATAATGTAACATCAAATTTATGTTTTTGTAAATAAGTTAATCTTTTTTAATTAAATGTTAAACACTTCTTTATAAATGATTAATAAAATCAATAATTTTCCAAAAGTTTTAAGGAATTCTCTTAAAACAAGTTTCACATCGTTAAAACTTTGCTTCATATGAATCTAGTACTGAATAAGCCAAAGCATGAAAAGAGATTAGAGAGTCAATTATAATTTGCAACATACGAAAGAAATGTTGCAATGATTGTTGGCAATATTAGCCAATATATCGGAACTGCTAACAGTGAACAGAATGTCTGAATAATTTGGAATTGAATTATTTGTAGAATATATTCATTCAAAACTTATTTTATATAGAATATTACAGTTTGAATGCCAATTTACAACTTACAGTTTACAGTTAATTTTCTTATAAATTAAAGCAAGTTTTTTTAAACACAAATAAACTGATTGACAGTACATTATGCAATACAAAATTCTACAATTTTAATATAGAGAAAGAGCAAACACAAATACACACCTTTTTCCTTTTATGGCTTCCCCAATCACTTCCCGATTCACTTCCAGAACCAAATTTGTGAACAGGTTTTTTAGACTTCTTGTGCTCTATTTCCCAATCGCTGCCAGAATCGTCATTTCTCCGAGAACCTCTCTTTCGCCGCTGTTTAGGTTCTGATCGATCACTCTGCCATTCGTCATCATCGCTCACAATAAAATCCTCTGGAATAAAGAAGCATATAATTAACATTTAAAGCTTACACTTTTTAACTAAAAGTTTTGTTATATATCTTTCATAACTTAATGCATTATGCTGTGCTAATTTAAGGAATGGTGAATATGAAAAAATTATCCCAACTTCCAGAAATGCAATGGACTCCAATAAATAACTTCATACTAACTTGATTGTTAAAACATCAATGAATTTAGTTCATAGCATTATGACAACTATATTGCCATACTACAGTATCAAAAACTTACAAACAATCAACACATCAAATGCTAAATTTCTTTAATTAAATGCCAACTAGCATGAGATTACAAAATTGTATGAAATAATGTATAATTAGCACTCAAAATATACAATAAAAGTATAATTTTTCTCAAATTTTTAATTTTGAAATTTTGTTATTGGCTTCAGTACTAGATAGTTATGTACCATACCTCCCCCCCCCCAAAAAAAACTTTAAAATTACTGATTTTAAATGAATTTGCATTAATAACATTAAATTCATGATTTTGTTTTTTAAGTTTCTTAATTTAATTAATTTAATTTAATGTGGTCTAAACTTAAGTTTTTTTTAATTTTGTTTATTAAGATTTTGAATACATTTTGTATTTGTGTATCACATCATATAAAAGCCTTTAAAGAATATTAATGGTTCTTAACTGTATTGTACTGAAAAAAGATTAGATCAAAATATCATTTTTAATTCTTTTAAAGTTTTTTTTTATCAATGATAATTATATATAGATTCTAGGGATGGAATCTGGAATGGATGGCATCCTTTACATAAGATTTGATTAAAAATTTCACTATTGTTTACAAAACAAAACTAATATTTTGATTTTCAGCAGCCTCAATACTGATTTAAAAGGCAGAGATACATTTTTTTAAAATCTTTATGGCTATTAACTATTGTTAGGTGGATTTGCAAAATTACTTTTCAAGGTGTCATAGTCAGGTGGATGAGTATAAGCTGAAAAGTAACATAATTTGTGTTACTAGAGACTACAGCTCAATTTTGGTCACTGTGTTGGTAGATGTTTATTTTTACTGATTTTTTTTGTTGCATGTTTTTATACTGTCAATTATTACTTTCATCTACACTTTTCAAAATTTTTATTTGAAAAAATGATGCAGGTAGAGTTTTTGTGTGAAGAAACATTAAGAAATTAAAAAATAAAAGGTAAGATTGGATAATGATTTTCACAAGACGCTTTCGAAGTAATCTTGAAATATAACAAGAGATAATCTCAAGCAAGGCTGTATCAGTTTTCAGAAGGCATTTTGAAGTTATTACAAAAGCTTGGTCTACAGAGGAATAGCTTACTATGAAAAATAAGCTCTTTTATAATCAGACAGTTTTACTTTTTTCATCATCAATGGCTTACTTTATAAAACATTTTTTTATATGAAGATATACAGTATATAAAAAAAGATATTGTTTAATACATAGTACAAAGTACTTCACACAAAAATGTTCTTTCTCTCTCTCTCTATTATCAAACAGCCATAATCCTTCTAAAAGAAATCCAGGAAAGGTATTCTGTATTTATATTCCATAGTTAAGTAGGAAGTAAGTGAAATTCATAAATACTAACTGAGCCAAAAAAATTTCTTTAAATACAAAAAAAAAAGGTAAAAATGCAAGACTGCCATTTTTAAACTAATAAAAGAATTATATACACTTCTTAATTTAAATTTAATTTCCTATGTTTTTATCTTAAATAAGTTCGTATCACTTTATTCTAAAATTTTCTCTTATTTTCTGATATAAATCATTTCTTTAACAAGTTTGGTGCTTTGGTTCTCACACTACATGCAAAGGAATAACAATCCCTAAAACCTATGCATTCATTTCAAAGATACCCAAGATTCTCTTTCCAAAGTCAACAAGTGTCAAAGAAATCTCTATCAGAATCTCTTAATAAAATCACCAAGGAAAAAAATTTGTCACTTTCCCATGTGTACAAATTTTGCTCCCATGAAAAAATAAAACAAATTCCATAAGAATCATCTTTTCAGCCACACATTGGCCAAAATATGTTACAAATATAAACATATAATTGAATGATATAAAGGTAGTAATACCTAGTGAAAGGCCTTGCCTTGTTTGTCTATTGGTTCTGGAGGAGGTTCGACCAGGCACTTGCCTCTGTGAGCTGCCTTCCTCCCCTGGTTCAAATTCAAATTTTGGAACTTTCTTCCGACCTTTAGGCTTAGGAGGTGCATCTGTAGCTGGACATTCAAGATATTTCTTAATATACATAATTTAAATATTTTCTTCTTACTCATACTGAATTGGTTATCATTAAAATAAATTAACAAGTTGAAGAAAGAACAGATAAAAGATTATTAAAACACGAATGAAAAATAATAATAATAAACTAGACTAATTAAACTAGCTAATTTTTATTTACTATATCACATTTTGAAACTTCAGATTAAATAAATAACATTTATATTATATTATATATATATATTGCAGACTTTTGCAAAATACACACAGCTCTTTACATTACTAAGATCTCTAAAATTTGCCTTTTTATTTTCTCTCCACTTTTTACTTCCAAATGCATAACAACTCCTCCTAAATTTATTAAATTACAAAAGTGGAATATACTTTTATGATATCACAGTCTTTTAAATATCTTAAAATAAATGCTTCTAAAAATTAATATGAAATATTTTTTCTACAATACATACAAAAATCACAATTTAGAAAAGACCATTTCATAGCACTGTATTGTAAAAGACTCTTTAAATATAATTATATTCAGAAGTTAAGAACTGTTGAATTCAAGAACTTCATCAATTTTTGCTACATATCAGCAAGGTTCATAAATGATAAACTACAGCAAGTTTATTTTTTGATAATAGTTGAACATCGTACTAACACAGTTAAGTTAAACAGGCAGTGTCTTTGAAAATTTGCAAGCTATCTTGGATGTGAATATATATATGGAAAATTACTGCACATAACAAATTTCATCTATATAGCTCATTGCATTTTTGAGTTCATAAAGAGAAAATTCCTGAAATGATTTGATTTATCAAATTCCTGAGTTGAATACTTTGACAAGTGCAGTATTTCCACTAACTAAAGATTAGGTTCGAATATAAGAAAGCAAAAATTATGAAAAGGAGTAAAAAAATATTCACTTACCTGCTTTTCTTTTTGCTCCCTTTTCTTCTTTAGGTGGTTTGGGGGCTGTGGATTTTTTCCTTCCTCTCTTAGAAGGTGGAGCTTCTTCCGTCCGGCTTGACAACAGTTTCTCATCCTCTCCTTCATTGATAACGTCTTTTGAAGGAGACTACACAAAACATATAAACTTTTAACAGCTGTAGAACTTTTCATGTAAAATATATGAAATTTAATATCACAATTTTTTTCATAAGGTTTATAGACTCTTATATACTTTAAATCTTTTTTATTAGTAGAAAATCTGTAATTACTGTTGAAGAATTTTTTTAAAAAATTTAACGGAACTAGGCATTGCAATATCGAACCAAAAGTTCAATACCGGTATTCGGTACTTTTTAGATCTTAACACCGGGATACCGGTTTAATAACGGTAGTAGAAATTTTATAAAAAGAAAGAAAACACAGATGTTTCTTTGTTTTATTTGCCAGTTATATTAGAGAGTGTAAATATCACAAAACATAATTTGTAACAGTATATAAAAACAGTATAATAAATTATAACAGTATATAAAAAATCACAAAAAAGTGTAAATATCACTATTCAGTCTGTGGTACTATTAAAATTTTTTGAAATGTGATCTTAATAAACATAATGTATCAATTGTACTGTCATTAAGCCCAAAACGTAATTTGTGCAAAAATTATCAGCTGTCGAAAATGGTCTTTCAGCATCTATGCTAGTTGGTGGTTGTTATCAATGCGCGATATACTTTTCCCAAGTATTTACTTCTAAATCCCTCATCTTCAAAGAAATCGATTTCTCATCAGATGGTTTTGGATATAGCTAATTTCTGAATTGTATTTTGGTTTGTTGATTTTTTTTATTTATTTATCTCTAATTTTTGTTCAAGAGAGAATTCCTTTTCACTATCGACATTTGTGTCATCATAATCTTCGATAACTACACCGAATTCTTCTGAATGTGGATAGGTTTGCGGGTAAAACATTTTAAGAAAATTTACTATAAACTTGATCAGATTTGAATTGGTTAGTCTCTTTTCTTCTTTTTCATCTTTAAAATCATCATAATTATGTAAATACTGCAAGACATTTTCTATTTTGGTATGCCTTTCTTCTGTACGATTTTTCAATGTATTATATAATTCTTCAGATAGTGATGTGTGCTGTTCTTTCAGTGACTGCAACATGAAATTTATTGTTGCATTAGCTGTTAATAAATTAGAATCTCTCCGACATAATGCCTCAACAGCCAGTTTTATTGGAAGTAGAGCTGATACAGCTCTGGATATTAAGTCGAATTCACAATCTGAAAAATTTATTTGCAGGCTAAAGTCGATTATTGCCTTTTGAATTGGATTTCTCAGTTTCAAAATTGTTCCATCATTAGGAGTAAACCATTCCAACGTGTTTTAAACTCTAATATTAATATATATTCTGTTTTATTTCCAGTTAGTATATATTTTTGCAATATGGCATTTTTTGTAGGGGAATATTTAAATATCTTAACAATTTTTCGAACTTTATAAATTATAGGAAGCAATTCTTGATGGGTTAATATTTCATCCTCATTAGCAATATCTTCTTCAACAATTACATTGTCATCATCTTCATTGTCAATATCACTCTCAATCTCTTCAAAGTCGGAATATGAAGCAACTTTGTATTCACAGTCTAATTAATTTTGCCCGTTAGGGAGACATAAAAACAAAAACGTATACTATTTTGCTATGTTGGCGAACTCTGAACATATAGTGGAGACAATTTTAAAAATTTCTAGTAAATACCGAAAAAACGGTAAACTTGTGAATACCGGCATTACAAAATTGTACAAATGGCTCAAAATGCCGGTATTCGGTATTGCAATCCCTAAACAGACCTGAAGATAATTTATGCAAATAACATTAATTAAAGAATATGATTAAAAATTATTAAAAGTTAAACTACATTAAAAATAAGGATCATGGAAGGATTCTTATAGGAATATTAAAATAAAATCATTTATAACAAGGCTGAAATAAATATAATGTATATACAGTACATTTAGACATGAAGATATAAAAATAAAAATATTGTTTTATCAATAAATAATTCTTTTAAATAAGAACCAAGCCCAAATTTTAAAAGAGAAAGATGAACAAATTGATTTTAATATTAGTTCAAACGTAAATGGAAAGACAATTTTAAATTGATTTTGAAGAGCATTCAAACTCATTCTCAGAATTTATGAGAAATGCAACATGACATTATAAATGCAAAAATAATTTCTTCTTTATAAAAAAAGTATGATTAGTATAAAAGTATATATAACTTATAAGTATGCATCTATTTCATTATCAAATTTGTAAAATACTATGATAAAATAATTTCTAAAAATTTTTATTTGATTTTCTTAAAAAAACCTTATTATATATTTAAAATTCCTCCAATTTAAAGATTTTCTGAAAGACGAATTATTTTTAAAAAATGGAGTACTTAAAATTTAATCATTTGCAGATGATAATTAACCAAACAATTCATCAATTAAAAAGTTACAAAAGAATGATGTTATGAAGAGTGGAGTTGAATGGAAAAGACTTAAAAAGATTCGTATGATACTGCTATATTTATAACCAAGTATTCTTGAATGTAGAATACGAATAAATATACATCAAATATAACATTCATACACAAATCACACACCATATCTAGGGTTTCCTCTTTTTGCAATTCTTCACAATTGTCCGTCCTTTTCAATTCTGAATTTTCTTCAGGAACACTTTTTTCTTCTTTATCTTCATGTGTTGCATCTGCTGCAGCGTCAGACGCACCATTCTTTGGGAAAGAATCAGCATGAGATGTTGATTCATTCTCTTCTGATACTTTGTCTGATGTGGGTTTACTCAGTTCATCTACATCCACACAATTCTCCCCACTGGAATCATTCACTTTGGAATGTTCTGTTGGATTTTCACTACTGTTTTCAGTTGCCTTGGTATCATCAACATTGTTTTCTTCTGGTGGGATAGTTTCCTTTTCAGTTGCTTCTTTTTCTTTCTTGATTTCATTATTTTCTTTTATAGATGGTGCCTTTTCTTCAGTGATATCTGCAAGCTTTTTTGAGAAGTTATTATCTTCCTTCGAGTGGTTTTTATCAGTAACATTATTATCTTCATCTTCTTTACTAAAAGGTTTCTCTGTCATTGCTAAAAATAGAAATATTTCTCATATTACACATAAAGTAAAATAATATCTTAAATTTTGTTTTAAAGGAGTAATGTAAGTCACAATTCAAATTGACAAACTGATAATATGTAAAAGACTACAAATGACAGCATCATCTGTGAATGATGCATTACATGTGTCTATGCAGGTTCAGTTTAATAAAATTTAACATGCTTTGTTTTAAAAGCAAAATTATATCAAACAATGTAACAATCACTGGTTAAATGTTTAAAACATCAACTAAATACTGCAGCATCAAATAGTTTCAAAGACAATGGAACCAACCTCATTCAATACTATTTGATAACTTAAGACTATTTGATTTTTAAGGCATAGAAGAAAAGACTGATAATTATGCACCACATACAGGATATTTAAGTTAAAGTTCAATAAATCTCAAAGCAGTCAAGGAATCAAAATATCCACTTGTAAAACATAATAAAATTTTTTAAATGTTAAGACTGATGAAATGAATTAAGAATTCTATAAATTCTTAAAATTTATATCAAAATGGATATCACGATAAATGATTTAAATAAATTAATGTGTATAAAAATTAAAGATATTTTAAAAATTAAAAATGATTTTAGCTAATTACTATCTTTTTCAAAGATAACAAATATATCAATAACATATATAAATATTTGCTTAAATATATATATAAGAATCCATCGGAGCAAAAATGGATTTAGATCATTTACAAGCTCAGCAATTCTAATAAACTACATTTGGCAATCAAGAAAAAAAAAAAAGTTTGAATACGAAAATTAATTTAAGTTGTGACCTTCGATAATGTTAGATGAAAATCACATTTTATTTCAATTATTAAGTCAATATAAAATTTCTTTATATTAATCAGATCAGACAAGATTTAATACAGTTTAGATTTATACAATGAATAGTATAATTTCAATATATAATTACTTATAATGAATTTTTTTTTTAAGTAATAAGATATATATGTTCCTGCAGCCCCATAACAAAGAAAAGTAGACGAAATTTACTTGTGTCACCCTGTTCCTCATTGCACACATTTTTCACTGGATCTTTAACACTTTCTTCAAATCCAACACCTGTTGATCCATTTGTTTTACCAGATTGTTTATTTAAATCGTTCCTAAAATAAGAAAAATATTATCAAATTGATGCAAAAACAAGTTACTTTACATCAATTCTCTTTCAATTATTCTATTTCAAGCAACACAGACTGTAGTGACCAAAAAACATTTAATAGTCTTCAGAATACCAACAAAGTAATTATCTAATATTCATCACTACTTTGGATGATGTATATTTTAAATATAGTACCTAGCACTTGATAATTTCCTTCTAAAAATATATCCCAAATTATATATATTATATGTATATATACACATATATATATTGAAAATCTATTTAATTACATTTTTTACATTAAGATAAAAAAAATTCCTTCAATTTATATACATATCTATTCTATAAAAAAATCTTTTTATGTAAACATTGCGGTTTTATTCGTTTTTTGATTGGTAGATAGCATCACCTGACCCATGACATTTGAGATTAGTTTGAAATATTAAATGAAAATTATCATTATGCTGTAACGAGTATTTTTATTGATGGTTAAAGTGGAGAGAAAAACAGAAAAATAAAGCTTTAATTAACATCAAATTAATAGCAAATGAATTTAAAACAATATTATTTGATAATTTTACTTTTAGATACACTGTTTATGGCAACACTAATGAAAAAGCCTTCGAGTTTATCTTCTTTAAGTAACAGAAATTTTTCTTCTCTTAGCTGTGTTAATCTTCCATTGTTCTTTTAAAATAGTTATGGGGCATTTAGCAATATCAAATGAATAAAATGTGAGGGAAGACCAAGCGAGAATTTGGTAATATGAAAAGAAATAATAATTGTGAAGCTCAGGGGTGTTTGTGGGACCCCAAAAAATCCCCTGAAACTTTTATGGACTTACTACCGACATTTTGGAGTTTTGAGAAGAGGGGGGGGGGGAAATGAAAAATTACAATTATGAATGACCTAATTATAAAAGTTCAATGAATTACTTTTTTTGCAAAATTAATAACCATAAATTTTCAAACATATAAACTACTACATTTTATGTAAATATTTTAAATTACCTGAATTAATTTCTTTAAAAAAAATTATCTAATTTTTGCTGCTTTTTTTTATTTTCTGATGTTTGTGGGCTTGTCTTTCTTTTGTGGTGAACTTCATAATTGCAGGAAGGTTGACTTTTATTTTCCTCATTTACAGTTGAAGAAATTTCCTCGAGAACTTCACATGCAGAGGTGGAAGCAGTTTGCTTTTCTGCTAATGTAGAAGGTTTTTCAGACCTCTATAGGTGACTCATCTGAAATACATGTTTTTAAGTCCTCTTGATATGTTTTCCAACTTCTGTTCATATTCAGCAAGAGATCTTTGTGAATTGGATCAGTCATTGGATTTTTTGAGCCATATTTTTCACATGAGGTTTCTTCAGAAGCCATTAAATCATATTTAATAGTCTGCACTGCATCTAGGGAATCAATCTTAAGAGAGGTTCTATAGTCAGTGACAAGTGTATCCATTAAGTTGAATGCACTTTCCACAAATGGGTCATGGAAGCAGCTAAGGCAGGCTTTGACCAATTTAGCCAATGTAGGATACTTATAATCATTTGTGAAATCATCTTTTAAATTAAAAACTTTAGACCAATATTTATCAATTATACACTTGACTTGATTTCCACTTTCATCAGATGTGTAGAGCATTTATTTGGTGATATCAATATCACTCTGGTATAACCTTATTTCAGCTTCTACTTTTGACTTTTCATTATCACTAAAAATATGGGACCTAAAAGATGATAATTTTTCAAAAGCTAATATTGTACTGGTTTTACCTCTTAGCTCTGGATCTAATGCTGTAAAACTAATTAGATATGAATTTTTAAGGGGTAATTTCTGTTTCATATGCGAAAAATCCCCCTTCTCTACTTATTGGCGCCACGCCAGGAGATATAAGACCTTTGAACCCAGAGTCACGTGATCGCACATCTGGTCGAACGAAGTCTCTCCCTTTTTTTTCTGCCGCGCCTACTTGCCGAAAAGAATCCAGAAGAGAATGTCCGAGAACCGGAGGAATGAGTCATAACTCGCAATAAGGAAAGAACAAAAAAGAAGTTTTTTCCCCCTTTTTACGCATTATCACTGCCTTTGGAGAAAGAAAGGAAAAGTTTTCACCACACACACTGACCTTGCGTTTTCTGCTTTCAAAGCAAACAAAATTACTCAGATCAAAATAAATAATTCATTATTATTCCTTCTTCCTTTCGAACGACGATCCCCGGAATTTCCGGGTATCGAAGTTCAAAATCCCTGGAATTCCGGGGTTTCCCCGGAGCACAAACACCCCTGGAAGCTGCTAAGTTGGCAACAAAATGAGAAAAATTGATTCAATATTTAGATATTAGAGATAAGCAAATAATGCTTTCAATGTGGGACATACGATTGGAGTAGGCCAATCGGAAAATGTATGTTCTCCTCATGGAAAAATTAAGCTCCCAATATTGAAAAACTGGCCAGTGGAGTGCAAAAACATGCTAATTGGAATTGATAAACATTGCATGCACTAATGGCCAGCATTGGGATTGGCAAGCAAAAGTGAGCAGGTGGCAAAGCCCTCTAGTTTATATAACTTCTGAACTAATTCCAAGATAAAAAAAATATTCTTACACCATCTTAAAATTATAAAAATTAATTTTATAATAACATCAATTTTATTGTTGTACTATTTCTCTGAATTTTAATCCTTTTGTTTAAAGATAATTTAAAACAGTTACTTTCTTCTTGAAATATATCTATTTCACCATTTAATCACACATTCCTATCAACTTGTTTTCTACAGTTAATATTTTTACTTTTAATTTGCAGTATAAATGCTAAAATTCGAATATGCATTAGTTAAACATTGTTTCTTTTAAAAATTACTGTAATGGCTTTAACTATTGGAAATAAATTTGTATCATATTTAGCATTTAAAAATATTTTTATGCATACAGTAGACTTATCATTTATTTTTATAGCATGAGTTCACTGAGTATGATTCTATTTTACTAGATAAGTTTGTTAGCTTTCATTGCATTATTATATGTCGAATTAAGAATTAAAACTTTAATATTAAAGATTTAGAATAATAATTATTATTAACTAGGGTTAAGAGACCTAAGAACTCTTAAGGAATTGACTATAAAAAATTTAACCCCCCCCCCAAAAAAAGGATTGTTTTTGCCTTTTCTTACAAAATAAATAAATATAGACAGAGCCATATAATCAAAATATTCAATGTTCCAAATAAATAATTGTTCACCAAATTTGTAATTTCTTAAAAACAATGATGTGTATATTTCAATGTGTTCAAAATATATAAAAAAAATTTATGCACTAAATTAAAATTTGCATCTAACATCTTGCAGTAATCGAAAATAGTATGCTTTTTGTACAATTATTGATAATAGTGCTGGATATGAGTAGCAAAATACAATTTCATAATAAACATAAATTCTAAATACATATTTTTTTTCACTCACTGGTCTGTACTTTCTTGCTGCTTTTTGGGATCTTCAACAACAATGAGCTGATACCGATAGGCTCTGGGAAGAAGAGAAAAGGAATCTCCATTCTCTAGTTTGTGGGGGGTGTCCTTCTTTAAAATCTGACCAGGGCTATCAGCAGTTGGTTGATAAAAGCAAGGGTTTACATGAGTCTGTAAAGAGTAGACAAGGATCAAATATGCAATTTTACAATATAATATGCAAATTACTGGATGTGTTTTACAGCAATTAATAGGTATCTTAATTAAATAAAATTTGGTAAAATATCAAGAATTGGTTATTTTAATATAATTGTATATATTAAAGGTAAAATTTCTGGGGGCATGGCAGTGCCCCCGCCAAGTTGAGCAAAAACAAGCAGCACGGCCGTACCATCCTTTTCTCGAAGCAGTTCAGGCCATTTTCGACACCCTATAACTTCGTTATGGATAAAACTAGAAGCCTGAATTTTCAGTAACCAAGCAGGCATTATATAAATACGGTATATTACTTCTAGCAGACATAGAAGCTACAAATTTAGAAAAGAATTAGTGTTTAGTGTATAAATAAAGGAAAAACTAAAATATTTTGCAATTTTGATCTAGTTTTTTATTTATACCAACTGCATAAATATCTTTGTAATCCCATATAAATATATAGGATGCCATGCCCCCAGATTACAAAGTTACATTTGCTGTGAATGACTCAGTGTACCAGTATATGCAGAAATAATAATGATGAAATAATAAGTGTATGTATATATATATATATATATATATATATATATACACACACAAAAGTCAGGGCCCAAGTCTAAATAATGCACTGATGGATACCGGTTCTGCAGTATTTACATCCGGTCAAGCTTACGTGGCACTTTCGAGAGTTACAAGTCTGGATGGCTTACATCTAATTAATGTCAATTTTGGAAGTATTAAAGTGCAGGAATCCTCAATTTGTGAATACAACAGACTAAGAAGTATTTACCGTTCCAGATTTGTAAAAAATTGTAACATCAAAGCTTAAGAGAAAACCCATAGAGACAGGGAGTGGGCTTTGAGAAAAACTGTAGCTGAAGCTCAAGAAGTAGTACCGGAAAAGAAAAAGAGGAAGACTACATACAAAAATCAGAAAAGGACTATCTACAAAAAGAAATGAAATACCATCAAAAACATAACTTGCAAAAAAAACCAAGTCTCGCAACTCAATTCTTCTATCGTAAAAAGTTGCGAGATCCATGTAATACCAAGTCGTTCAATTTATTCAGTCCCTATTTAAGGGTCCTTCTGTCTTAAGTTATTACGTAATTAGCTAACCTAACAACATCTTATAGCGACCATATCAATATTAAAAATCTTTTATAGTTTAAATAAATAGATTGACTTGGCAATCGCACTAAAAAATTTAATTTAATATAATATATTAATGTATTTAATATAATATGTTAATGTTATATGGCCATCGTATGAAAACTACACTTACAAAGCATGAAAACACAATGTATCTTTACATTAAATTAGATTACATTCACATATTATATTAAATTAGATTGTTTAGTGTGATTGTCAAGTCAATCTATTTATTTAAACCATAAAAGATTTTTAATATTGATATGGTCACTATAAGATTTTGTTAGGTTAGCTAATTACGTAATAACTTAAGACAGAAGGACCCTTAAGTAGGGACTGAATAAATTGATTGACTTGGTATTACATGGATCTCGCAACTTTTTACCATAGAAGAACTGAGTTGCAAGACTTTGTTTTTTTTACAAGTTATGTTTTTGATGGCATTATAGTTTCACAAAGAAATACGAGTATGCATTTAGTACCTCTTGCCTTTTATCATCCAAAATTTAACACATATTTACAATTTTTGTAGGAAGACCACATTCTAATGATCTGGCTGATTGCATTTCTGAATTATTACATTTACATATAGAAAATACAAGCACAGTGATAGAAAGATAACCAAGAGCCAGATTTGATCAAATTTTGACACAGATTCACATCTTAATGATAAAATCATAAACTAAGTTTAACCTATCTAGCTTGTATTTTTTGTACTATTGTGCTGATACACAAATAGAATTTTTAAAAGTGGATACATATATATATTCAGATTGATCAAAATCTTCAAGCTGGATTTAATGATAACTGCCATGTTTTCTTAATTGAGTATCCGAAAGTATTTTAAAAAATTGAAAATTTAAACAAAAAATGATCAGTGAATGCAATCTTTATTATAAAATTCTAACAAAAGGTAAATTCTTTAATCTGTGCTGAATAATTATGGAAAATACTGTTAATGTATTTATAAGGGATATACTTTTAATATTGAAAACATTTAAAAAAGAACAACTTAATCAAAATGCTCTCTTTTCAACATAACAGTCAATCACAAGGCACAATGAAAATTATTATCACATGTAATTAATCTTCATAATATCATCTGACTAATTATATATATGTATAAAGAAAGTAAGTTTAAAATCTTATTCCATTTGACACAAAGAGGTAAGCTGATATTTCTATAATTTAAGCAGTCAACTTGATCTTCAACAATATTTATCTTTAAAACTTTTGACTGTAATAAAGTAACACTGGATAAATTTCAGGATTAGAGAAACAATTTACTTGTATTAAAAAAATTGCCATATAATATTAAAATAAACCAAAATTATAGCAATAAATCCTGAAAAATCATTTGGCATATCACAAATTGAATTTTGGTAAAGTTCCATCAATCAAACTTGAACTTCGCAAACATCAATAAAATTATTTGGATATATAGACATCCATCATAACTTAGCATCTCAAATTTAATTAAATCTATCTATTTATACTTGAATTATCAGACAAATGCAAGAAAAGTCACATTTTAACACTTTATCAATATAAATTCAATGCAATACCATCAAAGAAATAAAAACTAACAAACCAACTATATATATATATATAAAAACAGCAATTGAAGTGTTAATAAAATGGATTCTTTCAATACAAAAAAAATATAATCACAATTTTTTATAATTTTATGCACAATTTAGCATATTTTTGCAGTGAATATAAAAATACTTAAAAAAAATTATACATAAAAATATAATGAAGCATAAATTCTGAGTAATATCTCAATAAAAAAACAAGGTACTTTTCCGTTAGGCGCAAGCGAAAAATCGCCAAATAATGTAGAATTCCGTCAGATTTCTTACGCAATATTTGCATTTGGTTCACAATCGGTGACATTTGCACACGGCTAACGGAAAAGTACCAAAAATAATTATATATAAAAAAAGAATATAATGCAAAAATATCAAGCAGGAAAAAGCTTTTTTCTTGGCCTTTGTATTAAAAGATATGAATAGTTTCTAATTAAATTGTTGATATGCATACTACATGTATCAAGCATCAATTAGATAATATATATTGTGAATTAAATAATATATATTATATGAACATAATTTCAAAAATTAAATAATAAATATCAGTAAAAGCAGTAGTAGGAATCAATGAGAATCAAATCCAAAAAAGTTACTGCAAAATAAGTAAAATAGACTTACTGGTGTTAAATACACTTCTCCTTTACTTGTTACTTCTAAAACAGCATGGTTTCTTGATACTTTCTTGTCAATACACTGTATATAAAATATACATTTTAGAAAAGCAATTTAAAGCTTCATATGAAATTAATAGCAATACAAATTATCAACGTACACAGCTTATCAACAATGAAAAAGTTGCATAACATATCATTACTCAAATAAAAAAAACATTTATGAATTGGTTATTTTTTAAAAATAATTTCACAACAATAAAGTCTTGCACTGGTTTCATTAAAAGAATATTTAAAATTTCATTTATTTTAAAACAATTTGACAAATACTAAAAAAAGGCATTAAATTATATACAAAAATAATTCATAGCTATTCATGTTTTTAATTTTTTAAAAATAATAATTATGGTTTTAAAAAAAACTAAAAAGAAATTTTTTTCAATTCCTTTAAAGCTAAACTTAATTGGAAATCTTAAATAATTATAAATATATATTATTTAATTCATAAATATATATTATGATATTTGTAATGTATCAAAAACTTGTTTAAAAAAGGATTCCAACAAAGCAAATGATAAAAATTTATGATAGAACAAATACCTTTTTTAATACTTAATTATTGATTTGGATAATTGCAATTTTAAAATTATCATTTCACAAATAATAATAATTTACAGTTAAAATAAATTTAACCCCTCCCCCTTTTCTTAAAACTATATGGAATACTCAAATTTTCAATATTGCAAAAAATCTAACAAATTTTGAAAGACCTTTCTAATCATAAGAAAAGATGATCACAGAAATTAAATTAGCATTTGTTGCCAAAAGGATAAAATTTTATCACTATTTGACCCTCAGTTTTAATATAATAGGCTTATATAGTTTTATCTAATCCCTCATTTTTTGCTTCTTTTATTCAAGACTTTTCTCTTCCCAACACAGAGCAGAGATTTTTTTATATATCTTTTTATGAGTTTTTATATATGCTATTAAACCATTATGACATCAAAACTTCATTCTTTCACTTCACAAAGTTGATATGTTTTAATTTACTTTTGTAATATTGTATCATGGCATCACAATAGATAGCCTTATTACTAACCAGAGGGTTAAGGTATTGCATGTTAAAGGAACATCAATCAGAGACAGGCGTTTCAAATTATACTCTTCTGTGCACTTTTAACTAGCATTGATTGGTTCGCAGAAGAACACTTTAGCAACAAAATATTTGCTGAGATTGAATTTGAGGCTCCTTCAAGATAAGCATAACTACAATTCATCCATTATTAGAAAAGCAATTTACTGGAGGTAAAGTAATACTTCTAACACAGATGCAGCTTAGGTGTGCAAGGTCATTTAATTCAAGCAGTTCCTTTTTTCTTTTTATTCTACGCCCTTAAATCATAAAAATAGCAAATTATACTAGACCAATAAATTACAGCACTGTTGATGAGATGCATAATAATAATATTAAAAAGATAGTTCCTCAGGTCACTACAGAAATCAATGATTTTATTTTGCAATAATATGGAAGGGGAAAAAAGGAATCCAATGACAAACTATTAAATGATTTTCAGTTTTAGTTTATCATAATCTAAATTTATGTTAATATTGTATATAATATGGTTATATAATATTTAATTAGAAATTTTTAATGTTTAATTTACACATTAGTCTGAACACTTGAATGTCTGACAATCTATGACGTTTCATTAAAACTTAATAAAGGAAGTTTAAGAACAGAAAGCTTGGTTAAAAATATTTGCCCTGATTACGATAAACTGGTGCAATGGTTTAGTAATTGTAAATCAATAGTTATTTCTGAATAAATGGTTATGCAAAAAATTAAATTAAACCTTATACAGGAATTAGTCAAGTAATTTAAGTAATTGAAATACATTTTGAAAATTCAATACTCTAGAAATATAAAGGCATTAAACTATCTAGCATAAAAAGTATACTATAAAGCTTGTTTATATGGATATAATTATGAAAACTACTGCAATAACAATTACATAAATATAACCGATGAAATAATCATGGTTTTGTAATCATAAAGAAAATCTTGAACTTGTGTTTTAGATATTATTTGCAAAAACAAGGGAAATTTTGAACAATTCATTACAAATAATAAATTGACAACCTTTACTGCAACTATAATATGAATCTATGTTCAATTTTAAAATAGTCCAGTATTTTTAACTGATCTCTTACAAGGTAAACATTAATTAAAAATTAGACTATCACAATCCTCAGATTTATTTGCATAGCCCTAACAGAAATTTTTCAGCAAATAATTATGATTTTATTTTTCAAAGAAATCTTCAATTTACTGCATTGTTTAAACTCCACTTAAACAAACAGAAATGCTGTAGACTAGCATGACTAAATTTTTCTACTAATATTTAAAAAATATTTTCTGATATATTTCTTTTATATATTGTGAAATATATATAAGAATATTAACTAATATATAATAAGGTACTTGCAAATTAAAAACATGCCAACTACTAATAGCTAAACGTTAATGAAAACTTATGTTTATCAATGACATACTATAATAAGTGCCAAGAATTAAATAAAACAATTACAAAAAATCGTTACAAAAATAATTTGTCAGCTATGGCTTTACATTAAGATATTATAAATGCTTCATTTTTATTTATTTATTTGTATATGCCTTTACTTTGCAGTTGAAATTCTGGCTACTACAATGGCATATAGCAGAATAAATGAATTTTTCATAAATATTTGAAGTGTTAAAACACAAAGTTTTTCCAAATAATAGATAACAGTAAATTATTAAAACAAGAAGTAAACATTATTTATTTCGGTAACATATTAAAAATATATCCAACATTGAAAAGTGGATTATGAATTCATGCTGATTTTCATCTTTATTTATTATACACAAACAAATATCCCTAAAAATTACAAGTAAATCTTTATAAATCAATCTAATGTCACTATATTTATGCTGCTAAATATTATAGTTTTATCGACAAAGAATTCTTTAATACTATTTTAAATACCAATACAAATAGAAATAAACAAAAATAATGAAAGTGCAAGATTCCGTTCCGTTTAATATACATATGCTACTCCTGTATGGCCAAAATTTTCATCTATTGATATTAGAGCCTTACATCGAAACTTAGTGTTTCTATAAATTACCGGCGCCGATATTTCGGAACAGAGTACAGATTTCAAAACAAATAATAAAACTATATGATTTAGATTGTTTGCAGTTAGTTACAGAAAGGTTTTTATTATGAATCCTCGCATAAAATCAGTTATTAGTGCATTTAAATGTTCAGTAAGCACTGCATTGTAATCACAGCATACTTCCATCTAATGAATCGTTTACTTTCCTCTGTGCAAAGTAATAAAATATCATTTGAATTTGATAAAAAAACCGATTTTAGAAATTGCATTTTTTATGTTAGCACACTTGGATTCGATTCTAAATAACAGCGAAATTTATATTTACAATATATCAATCTTTAGGATATCATATATGCATCACTCACACAGTGAAGCATAACATGCCTATTTCTTAGAAAGTATACTGTTATAAGCATTAATTGAGTTACTCAAAATTACACCCATAAGCATTCGTATCATTTTCCCGCGAAACAATCCCCTATGAATGTTAACCCTAATACTAAGATAACATATACGTATGTTTATACGTACGCCAAGGAAAGGTCCTCGCCCAATAGTTGTTTTGCCTAAAGGGATTTCAACAGCTTTTTGACCATCATCCAAAGGTTTTAATGTTATTTGCGACATACTGGTGTCTTTAAATGAATGTTACATTATCATTATTCAACCTGCAAAAGTATCTTTTGACTCTAAATTTTAAGAATATACAGTGCATTAGCAACGTAAACAAAAACGCTATATGCTGCTTAATATGCAGCGCCATCTACTTCTGTCTAGGGTTTTGAACTGATTTTTCCTTATTGCCCAAGTCTCTATATCATAAATTTAATCGTAAAAGAATTTTCCTCGCCAGATTTTCAAATGAATATTTAAAATTTTTTTAGTTCAACTAAGCAATTTCTGTGAAACTGATGATTCTTCAATAAATTACTTTTCTTAATTTATATCTTATAAAATGCATTGAAAATTAATTGAGAGGAAGATATTCATCCCTTTTAACAGAAGTATACAAAATGTTATTACGATACAGAAGTATGCAATAAACTGCAATTTTAGAAGAAATGAATAAAAATAATGCCCTATTACTGTTCAGATTTTAAACCGAAACATAATGGCACAGTGGCTCATGTTAAAATTACTAGCGATTATAGAATTTTAAAAAATCAGAAGAAAACTTTTTAAATTCTAGCTTGATGCAATGATTTTATAAAAACTGTTTGAAAAAAATATGTTAACCTAACTTTAGAGTATCTTATTCACTTACACAATTAACTTTTGGTACAATTCTTATTTCGTTATTCTTAAGTGATATTCTCTAAATTGGAATGGATTATGAGCATTTATTATTTTTAGATTTCAGATTGGTTTTGAGGTATTGATCGAATAAAATTGCTATAATTTTATAATTTGCTCAATTTTTAAAACAAATATGTTTCGGAAGAAAAAGATGAACAAGTCTTAAATTTTGTGTGTTTTGTGTAAAACGTTAATAAGCTTTAATAATTTAAACATCTACTTAAATATAGTTAAAAAAATTAATTTAATTTTTTTTTTGTATGGTATCATTTTTAATAATATTCATTTTCTTTTTTAAATGGTGCATCGTACGTGCATCGTTTTCAAAACAAACACTTCAACTTCGAATTTTTATATATACGTTTCATTAGAACAAAATGGCCGTGTAGCGAATGTTTTCTTGGAAGAAAAAAAAGAAAAGACGATAGGTAATTGATTGTGAATTTAGGTTAGGATTAACCGGATATTTTTCGTTTCTCTTTGGAAGCTATTCACTTTTTTTCACTCAAACAAGACTCGTATTTATGAAGTAGTTATGTACCAACCTTGGCCGACAACATGGGGAGGTACTTCTGCCGCTGCTCCAAATCCAGCTGCGGCGGGCTATGTTCAGCCTGCTGCAACGGGAACTGTTGCTGCTACTCAGTGGCCAGCAAATTATAATCAGTATGCCTCTGTTACTCCAGAACTTCAACAACAGTGGGCCGCAGCATGGGCTAGTCAAGCACAATTTGCTTATGGTGGTGCAGTGCCTGTAGCTGGTCAAGTTCCAACTACTACTGCAATTCCATATTCAGGATATCCTGATTCTCAAACACAAACATCGGACAGTAATGCACAGACAACATCGGAAAAACCAAAGAATTCATCAGAAGAGGTAAATTTTGATTAATTTTTGTGAAGTCAGTAGTGATATTATGATTGTTAAGAAAGTATTGGAAAATGATAGGAATTTTGTGTTTAATAAAATTGGTGTTAAAATAACGATCGAAAATTTAGAGAATAAACTACACCCAGAAGTACTATTTTCATGTTTCTTAATTTGCATACAATTCCGTTTGTGAAATTTTTCACTTATGGGAAAGTAAGTGATAAATCAATAACAACCGATAATACTTTTCGATCGAGGATTTGTAGACACTTTACTGAAAAGATAAGAGTTTATTTCCTTTAGTTACGAAAGATTTTCTGTTCTTTCAAATGACCTTACTCTTATTTTTCATTTGTATTTTTATCGTCCGTTCTGACTTGTGATTTAAAATATTTTACTTGTTTTGTTCCAATTCTATTGCATTTTCAAGCGTCATCGTTTCTTTAAAATAAAAGTTATGATTGCTTGATTTTTACACTTAAGTTGAATAATTAAACTATCTTTTAGTGATTAAATGATTTTTTTTTCTCTGCTATGTAGCTTTTATTCTTCCTTCTGAATTTTCGGAACAGATTTCCTTGATTAGTATCTCTTGTATGAGTAAGCGGTTTTGTAGCTGAAAGGACTCTTACTACAGATTATGTTCTTCTACTTATTTTGTAAACTACTCCCTTTATCTAATTATGTAAATGTTTAGTAAGCTGAAAATATCTTTCCTTGAGTTATCAATTAATTTTCTCTTAAGTGTGAACTTTGATCATTGCATTAAAAAAAAACATTTTCTAGTTTCTGTATAGGCTTTTTAGTGATTAAAAATGCATTTCATTTTCTTATCAAAGCATGCAGTCATATTTTTAGACAGGGTTTTGTACCTATATCTGAAATATTTTCTTGCACGGAAAAAAAATTATCACTTTTTGTCTAGAATATGAAAAACATTTCAGTGTTTCTATAATTAGAGAATAATTCATCTATCAGAAATATAATTATATACATTGTATTGGAAAGTGATTTGTGTGTAAACATCTGATATTAACATAGCTCAGAATTTTATATTTTAGAATAAATTGAATGATTCTCCTGTAATTTTTTTTATTATACATTTCTTATAAATTTTCAGCACAGCTATTGTTAATACAGTTATTTAGAATGAAATAAAATACAATTGATTATATATTAATTGTTTTCAAATAACATTGTTTACTCATGTCTAATATTATAAAAGCAGTTGAGTTTTTAATTTAAAAAAAATTTTTAGTCAGTATTTAAATAAAATCAACTGGAAGTTATATTCTGTTTGGCTTCAAAATTTTGTAAATACTCATATAAAATTACTCTATTTTATTTGAGTGTACACTAGTATTTTTGATGGTGTGATCAGCTGTGAAAGATTGTTAGAATATATGAATATTATGATTCTCTATTATTATATGTCTGGAATTTTGGTTGCACTTATATTGACACAGGTAAGATTAATCAAATATTGCCTTAAGAAATCAGTTACAGGTAGATGATTTGATGGCGATTAAGCTATTTTATGAGACATTAACATTTTTATTGTCTAATTATCTACACAAAAAACTATGTACATGTCTTAAAAAATCTTTCCAAAAATAGCCTTCCTATGATTTCAAAACAGAAAATTAATTTAATATCATTTAATTACCATCAATATAAAAGTTAATGTCTTGAATAATATATAATGCAGGTTTTATGCAAGTTGTAATTTTGATAAAATATTAGATTAAAATAAGATTTTTATCATAAAATCAGAGATAAACCATGATTTTATATGATTAATATTTTGATTGAAATTTAAAATTGCCTTTCAGTTTGAAGCTGATTTTATTAATTTGCAAAGTACCAAGTATTTTAAAAAATTTTACTCGTAACAATTTATATTTAACAAATGAGTTTGTCATTTATACTCTTATATTGTTCTCCTTTTAAGTTCCAAAAATTGGATTGGTTTTTTTTAGTTCATTTTATTAAATTCTTTTTCTAAAATGGTTACATCTTAAAATATTTAGTTTCGTGAGTCTGATTCTGTGTAATGATTTGCCATTAAAAAATTATGCAGTTTGTTTTTGTTAAAATTTAAAATGGATGTGTTAAATGTTTTCTATATATTTGATACTATCTTAAATATAAAATATCAGAAATTTTGTGAATAAAATTTTTTATCCAAAAGAATATCTTGCATCACTTTCATTTTTTAAAGATAAAGAACATAATTATATGTATCTCTTATAGAAAGTTAGTTTAATCAGCTTATTGCTTTATATATTAAAAATTTATTTATGTTTGGTGAGATATTTTTTAAATGTAATATTTTACTGATATTTAAATAATTATTTTAAAATGTGCAAAATTAATTTCTTTAAGTTTTTTTGAGTGTAATAAATTATGTATATAAAATAATTATCAGCTTAGTATTTCATTAATATAACGTAATTAATAATATCTTTTGAATGTCTTAAACTACAAGTTAAAATGTGAATAATTATTGCGGATTAAGTGAAGATTAGTGTGCACCCAAGTTTGTTGCCAATATTGCAACCCATCGGAATGCTTTTCTAGCAACGCTAATGCTGTTTTGTTTACTACTTTTTGCAATGGTTGAGTTGTACATAAACTACAACTATATTATGAAAAATGTTAAATTAAAAAATATTAAAAAAATATCGTTTAAAGATTTTAATTTTGTTCTTTATTATAATTAAAATTTATTAAATAAAGAAAGTTAAGCCATTAATTATTAAAAGTTATTTTCTTTCTTTTTTTTAATGTGAATACGAACAGAAAATATTTATTCCAATTTTTAATTGTCAGTATGCGCTTTAAAAAATCGTCAGCATTCTCACTTTAAAAGACAGCTGAAATGGAATTCTTCACAGTTCTCGTAATTCTTTTGGTGTTCTAATGGTTGGTTCCCTTCATGATGTGTTATGCGTGAGTATTTGGAACCCGTAGAATGGATGAGGGGTGTGTTCAATATGCATATGTATATATGTATTACAAGTTGATGAAGTTAGGAAAGGATGCTTGTTTGAAATTTTGTATTGAGAATGGTTTGATATTGAACCGGCAGAATGGATGAAGGGTGAGTGGAATATATTTTTTTACTAGTTGATGAAGTTGGGAAAAGGATGTTTGAAATTTTGTATGGAGAATGTTCCAATTGCTTCCTTCTCCATTTTTTCTTTTCTTTTCGTTATGTACTGTTTCTGTTATCCACACAGTCTTTATGTGCTTGTGAAGCTACTAGGTTCCCTCTCCCACAGCTAGCAAAGCCGTAGGATGTCTTTTTTTAGGTTAAAAAATTCTGCCCAGTGCCGGGCAGTATGGAGAAAAAAACAATACTTATCAGTAAAAAGTCCAAATTATATGGCAGGAAATGGTAACCATAACTGTTCTGCAGAAGTATTTGTTTATTTTGTCCGCCATCTTTATTGGCGACTTGGTATTGTTGGTGCAGCTGGGTGCACACTGAAATTCACTTTTACCATTATTGCATTAAAAGATATGAGAATAATGTATCTTAATTATGATTGAAATTTGCAGTTATTATTGCATATTCGGTAAAATCCTAGATGGGCCCACCTCTTGGCGACTTATTTGAAATCTCCCCAAGTTGACTAGTAATTGAATATTTACTATTTTTCAATTAAAAAACGATACTTAAAAGGCCACAAATAATAATAAATACAATAAAAAATAAATATAATAAATAAATAATAATAAAATAAATAAATAAAAATTAAAATAATAAATAAACATAAAATAAACAAAATAAATATACTAAAAATAAAATAAATAAACAAAATGAAAAATCCTTCTGGGTTGATTATTTATAAATAAAATAATAAATAAATATAATATAAAATGAATAAACTAAAAATATTTTAAAAAATCCATCTAGATTGCCATTGGCAACGTTATCGCCACTCGTTGGGCGAGATTTCAAAAAGATGCCTAGAGGTGGGCTGTGCTAGGATCCACCCGCATATTCTTCCTTTATCTGTTGCTTTACTTGCTTTTGATGTCTTTTGGTTGTTTTTTGCTATTGCAAAGTATGCACTGCACTTGATCTTAAAAATAAACATATAGTGATAAAAAAAAAATGGAATTTGATTAAACTTTTATTGACCCATTTCAGAATTTACTCACATAAGTAATTTTCTTATAAGGTGCTTTTATTGAAAAAAGTGTGCATACTCTTCTTCATTAAAGTGAGTTCTGTAATTTATTCCCTCATAGGTATATGTGTTAGAAATGCAAATAAATTTTGATATTCATATAGAATTATAATTCCCAAAAGGAGAAAAAGTATTGGTGAAAATATGCTGTATACTACTGGGGTGATTTTTAGAATTGTCGAACTAGCATTCTTTTCTCTGGATACCTTGAGTAAAATGGGTGACATCTTGTTCTAGAGAAGAAATTGTACAAGTGATACCTGCAACCTCTGAAATTGGTATGGTTAAAAAATAAATAAATCTTGAAGCATTCTGTAGTTTTGGCAATGTGAAGAAAGAAAGGAATCTGAATATATAAAGTAAGATAGCCATGAATGCAGTGCCTATATCATTTGAAATGGATATTGAGCATTATTATTATTTATTTTAACCAAATAATATATCTTAGGGCTTAGATAGGCATGAGAAAGGAAACCTCATAGCTTCATTATTAAGATATTGGGTAACTATCATAAATCCAATTAAATTATATTAATATTCCATTTGACTTGTTTATTTTTGTTATTTTTATCCACATGATTATTTATATACTTAAGCTTCAGGAAGGAAGGAGCACTAAACAGTTGTTAAAATTGCATACTACCCTAACAAATAAAATATTGTTCATTTAATAAAAGATTCGACTAATTGAGAGTTCTGAATCTGAATGCTTTTCTAACTAGAACTAATTATTTCTAAAGCTTTAAAAAAATCAATAAGTTATATAGAGTGTAAATTGTCTAAAGATGGCTAATAAAGTTTAATTTATTTTAAGATATATTTAGTGCCTTAATTCTTGAATAGTAAATTCTTCTCGTTTAAAAAAGTTTTTCTTCCAGATAAAGGTTAGGATTTTTAATATTTGGAAGGTAATTGTCACACTGCTTATTTATATATATATATATAATATGGTTGTGGCAATTAAGGAAAGTAATTAAAGATAATAATTTTCTTATATTAAAATTTTATCTGTTTGTTCTTTATGCATAATTAAGGAATTTTCCTTTTTGTAAATACTTGTATTTTTTTTAGAAATGATACTAATATGTAGTTAGATTCTTGATGGATAGAAATAGTGAATGAGTTACTTGGGGCATATTTTTTTTTATTTTATAAATTATTCACATGCAAAGATTGTTCAAAATTTCTCTTAAGAATTTATTTTTATAATAATGCTTGTTAGTACATATGAAACCATCCAAAATTTATCATAAATTTTAATTTATAATTTATCTGTATACATTTGATATGTATAAAAATAATGCAATTAAAATATATATAGAAACCCAAAATATTTATTTAGAATGATTCTTTGACTACTATGTTAAATATTACGGAAAATTCTACCGAATCAACGTCATTCAACAGGCCCACTAAAGTTAGTGTACAGTGAAATTATCCAACAGCCTTGATAACGAAGAGTGGCGTTTATTTGACAGAAGAACGTGAATATACAGGCATAAAATACAACCAAGATGTGCATGCAAACAGCGTTTCCAGCAACAGCAACAAATTGGTGGTAACAACTATAACAGTATAAAGCACTCGGACAGAATTCTGCAAGACAGTTGAAATCATCCGAACTTGTTTGTCGAATCATCACTAAACCGATACATGATTGAACTCTACTCAGCTGATTTACTTCAACTAGGTCTTCCAGATTTTTCTATGGCTGCAGAAGCAAGGTACTGGAACTTTAAGAAGGATCGTCATGATTTGCATTGATTTGATTGTCATGATTTGCTTCGTTAATATTCCATTTTGTCACCAAGAATCATTGTCATTGACCTGGCATGAGCTGTCCATGAAAATGTCTTCCTTATAATGGAACTAATTGCACTGGGAAGGAATATTGCAAATTTGTAACAATATTTTGGGTGAGGGAATGATACTTAAAGTATGATTCACTTTGTGTGATTGATAAATTTGAATGAAATTTTGTATTTTGGTGTGATTGTAATTTATATATATGTATATACAAATATATTTACAAAAGAAAAAATATAAATACAAAATAAAGGCTGAAAATTTTCTAAGAACTGAAAGGAAGTGCCTAAGTCGCTTATTTCTATCCCTTATTGAGCAAATAGTGCATCAATCATTATGTTTCACACTTTTTTTTTACATTTTATTTCCATTTTTACTATTAAGTTGCAATTGTATATGTATTATCTTACAAACAGATTGTTTTCTATCGTTTTAGGGTTTAAAAGCTTAAAAAGCGCATTTCCATTTCGTACATTGAAAACATTAATCTTTGCAAAAAAATAAAAAATAATTTTTTTTTTCAAAAAAAATTTAAATGAAAATTGTTGTTGAATTTTTGAATTATTTTCTTGCTTTAACATTTAATTTAAAAATATGTTGATGGAGCTAATGTACTAAAATACATAAAAAATGCAGCAGTTTTATTTTAAGATAATCATGACTTAAGTAGATGTCTTCTTGTAATTATTTATGAAGTAGAATAATTCTTTTTTTCATTCAGTAATGCTTGTGGATGTTAAATGAATTAGAATCCAAAATTTTTCACTGCTGGTATCTTGGCCAGGTTAGAAATTTGGTGTTTGCGTTTATTTCAAAAATATTATAAATAGCATTCGTACACCAAACTATTAATTTTTTGTGAGGTTTGGAGTGTTAAATAGACTTCTGTTTTTTTATATATTCCAAATCCTAGAATCCACTGGAAATGAATATATTCTATTCTAATTATAAATTCAGATTTTGACTGTTATGTCAGTCTTATAGTGATATTTAATACAGTTTATAATAATTATATGTGTCAGCTACATTTATTGCCAAAGAGTGAAATTCTTAAACATAGATTTTCCTGTTTAAAATTCCTAATAGTTAGGTACAAGCTAATAAGCAAATGTTATTGCTACTTATAATCTTTTCTATCCAAATAGTTTTTGTGATAACTGATTATATGCTTCAGCGGCATTTATTGCCAAAAAAGGCAAATTTTCAAAAGTAGATTTTATTATTTAAAATTCCTAATAGTTAGGTTCAAGCTTAATAAGCAAATGTTATTTCTACTTGATATCTTTTCTGTCCAAATTAATCCTATGGCATACTTGTATAGTAAATTAAATTCTTTATGGAGAAATTGACCATTATACAAGTTGCCTTTAGTGCTTTTGTATTTTTCATTTGAAAAGTACTAATAGAAATTTTTAAAATTAAGCCAAATAATTGACTTTACCATTCCGTTATATGGAGATTTCTTTATTGTCTTAATAAAAACGAGGAAAATAAATCTATATTGCAGTGGTGCTATATAAAATTGGAAAATTAATTTTTTTAATGAATAATAATAATGAGAATGAATCTAATATCATGCATGAACTACAATTACTAAAATTTGAGTTGGGAGTAAAATATAATTTAATACAAGTTAGGAAGGTAAAACAAATATCCGAATTAGCGCATAAAAGTCGTGGTTATTAAAACTGCATAAAATACATTGATATCAATTTTATAAAGTCGGAATTGCGTAAAACCGCAAAGAACTGCATGGGGTGAAACGAACGAGCGATCCCGTGTCTATTGATTGTACCTGATTGTACACATAATGCTGTCTTGTAGGGAACGTCGCATGAAAAGACGACTTCACCCAGAGTGTTTACAGCAATGGATGATTTGTTATTGCCTTAGAGCCAGGCAGCAGCTTCTGGAAATCGGCCTGCTGTTGTCCCCGAGGAACTTCATCTTTGACAGCTGTAGGTAAGATAGCTCAAGACAAGTAGCTAAGGCTTGAATTGTAAGTCAAAAGAAGGCATTTCTTTTGGTTTACACTTGGTCATGCATGATTAGGTCAATTTCACCTCCTCTCCACTTCATTAAATTATGTGTTACTGGAAAGGCTACCCAAAAATAATCCTTCTGAATGATATTCTATCTGCAGGCCTTTATACAATTGAGCATCATTGTGTTGAAAATTCAGCTTGTGACATAAAACATGCAACATGGATTTTTAATCCAAAAGTTTCCTAATTCCATTATTATATTATATGCTTTAAGTGTTTCATTATCATGGTTTTCAAAACATACTATTTGTTACCCTAAGTTTATATTTTGAAGGTTGTATGCATATGTTCTGAAAAGCATAGTAGGCAGATGCATTTATACAGTTTCATTCAATTGACAAAAATATAGGTATTTAATTTTTAACATTAAAAAGAATGTTTCCCTAAGTCTATTAAGTGTTAAATATTTAACTAGTTTTCAAGTTAGAATTTTAAATCAAGTGTTTTGAGTTGAGACACTTAGTTTCAGACTTTATAATTTTTTAAAACATCAAGATTTGTATAATAATTGTTATGTAATGCCTCAAATGTGCAAATCAGTTGTTTTAAAATTCTCAAAATCTCTTAATGGGGATAAAAAAAATTTAAATTTCTTGGTATTCCTTAAAGTCCTGTTTTGATTCGTGAGGCAGTTTTAAATCCTTATCGGATGCTAGATTTTATAAATGTCATCATGTGACGATAGTGCTGATAAAGAACTGCAAGAGAAATTTATGATCATTAAGAGAGGTAAAACTGTTGTGTCAAATATTCATACATGGGACATAGAGGAAAACAATTACTCAACACAACTTTAATTTTGTTTTAACAATCCTTTTATTTATCATTTTTAGAAAGTTTTTTATTTATTCAATTTTTAAAAAAAATTTTAAAGATTTCATACTATTATTTCATCTAATTATAAATTTCATGCTAGTCATGAAAATCTGAGAGAAACGTCCTCCAGCGTATTATAGTCAAATAAAAAAAAGTATAAAAAATTTTTATGCATAAAAAGCTTTTAATTAATGTGTGCTGTTTTTGTAAAGAGTTTGTTTTCATGAAATTAAAGGAAAATTGCCGAATGATTTCAGTGAGCCACTCTTTGGTAAAAAAAAGCTAAGAACTTGAAAGGGTGAAAGTTAATAAAACAAAAAAGAAATGCTATCTTTGTCAATTATCTAACAGATTTATTCTCTCTTTCTTCCTTTTTTATTTTCAGGTTAACATTTAGAGAGGTTTACATTTCTTTATTTTTTTCACTTTAAAAGATAAAAAAAAGTTTGATTTTTCTTCTAAAACATTTTTATCTTAAGAAAATTCCACCCATAAATGATAATTTAGTCTTTTTTATTTATATTTCTGGCTGCTTTCTTCTTAGAGAGCTTGCTTCTTAACAATACTTTATATTGGGAATATAAGGAAATGGATGTTATGGAGGGACTAGGCTAGTTTTTACAATTATTAAATCAAATTTTGTCATAGAGTTAATGCACATGCACTTAATTTATAATGTTTTTTAAAAACTATACATTATTTGTTTGAAAATGCCATTGTTCAGATAGAATATCATCCAGCTTGGATTAGTATCCCTTCTTGACCTCCTTCCTCAATGAATAAATGAAATAAAATATTTAAGATTCAGAAATCTGGGAAAATTTCGAAAATACATCATTCACATTGAATTGAAATGAAGAAAGAAACCACCTGAAAGAAATAACGAATAATGAACTTATAAATGCGTTAGTTCCAGTTTTAACTTGCCTTTATGATGATATTTTGAAACTGATTTGGAATTTGGCAATTTTACTGATATTTATGGAAAACATGTTTTTCAAAAAAAGAATTTAATGAATGGTAAATACTACTCTGTGGTATTATTAGGCAAGATTGCATAAATTTATAATTACATGTTCTTTGGTAAAAATATTAAAATCTCTGTTCTTGCATAACATTCCTGAATAAAAAGTGCAGTGTTTCAGGATATTAACTTTTTGAAATATTGGAGAATTATGAAGTCTTTTGCATCTGATTGCTACTTTAAAAAAAAGTTTTGCTGCCATTGATCCTATGGGTGAAATCTGCATCTAAATAGAATTTTAGCAGAATGTTTTCTTGTTTTCCACATTACATTAAATTGAGGGACAAAAACTTCACTTTATATTTTTAATGTTTTTTTTTTCAATCATTCATTTTAATTTCCACTGATCTGCTCCCCTATTTTGTTTTTAGGCTACAAAAAATGTAGTAGATAAGCAAAAAGGTGATATGTATTTTTTTTTTCATAGGATAGAACTAGCTATTATCATTAAATATTGGGGGGGGGAGATCTTTGAATGATAACAAGCATATATATTGCTATTGCCTCACTGTTAATTACAAGTATCATTGTCTATCCAAAATTGCAATGTCTAAATTTAGAAAAAAAAAACTTAATGTTCTCATTAAAAATTAAATTTACTTGATAAGATTAATTTGAAAAGATTTCTCAATCCATAAATTTTTTACTTGGTAGCAAATTATCCTTAGTATGTCTTCAAAAGGGATATTTTATAATGAATTTCTGGGTTTGTTTGCAGATATAAAAATTCATATTTTATATAAAATACACTGTATTATTTGAGATAGAGTAAAAATAAATTCTAACCTATTATTTAAATTATTTTGTAAATCAAAATTGTTAAAATAGATCATCCTCTGTCTCATATAGCTCTTTGCTCGTGAAATTAAATTTTGGGAACTGGTCAGGATTTAAAAAAATAATTATTATGTCAGAAATATTAAAATCTAAATAGTCCTAAAATATAATAGTAATAAATATGTTTAAATTAATATTTTGGACAATCTGAAAGTATGTTTTTAACAATTTAAATTTTTTTTATATGTACTAGTAGTTTCAGTTAGGGTGTTGCAAAAAAAAAAGAAATGTGCATTAAATAAGCTTAATTATTGCGCTCTGTTTTTATAGTGGGTTAACTGAAAAATTCAGGGAAGTAAACTAAATATTAATTTCAAGTTTAATTGTATATTATATTTTTTTAAAGTTTTTGCAATACAATATTAATAATGAAGAAAGATTGTGCATTAAAATAATTATTCAGTACATTATATACAGCAATACTGTTTACATACATGAAAAATACAATTATTTGATTTATTTCAAAACTATAGGTCGTTCTGAAAAATTGATTGCAAACGCATGCAGAGTTCGCTTTCTTCAATTTAATTTAGTTCTATCTGCACTTTACTCGGTTGTTAGACATGCACCTTTCAATCTCTTCCCTTGTTGAATTTATTTTCAGCAGCAGATTGCACTGAAGTTCTAGTTTCCAAGATCCTAATACAGATCCAGGCTTTCATTTAGGATATTGTGGAATTTGTCTCATCCAGAAATAACCAAAGAAGTTGAAAAGTAAGAATCTAGCTTAAAGAAATGATCCATTTTCAGTGTTGGTAACAAGTTTGATGTTCATTTAATTTCGTATCGGGCTAGATGAAACATAGTGGTTATTGTTGTCATACAGTCAGGTTTAGTCGTTGATACTTCTGTCGCTTCCCACTTTCCAAAATGAAAGAAACTTTAAAATCTTGAAAAATCATGGTTCATGATTAAAAATTCATTTATGAGTAATTTAAAATTTTCAGGGAACAGGGATTTATATATAATATGGTGTAATTCTCTTTCAAAGATATAGATTTGGAATTATCTGTTTGATTTCAGATGCTTGATCTTAAATGTCCTAAATGATGTTGAATATTTATAGATGTTTTAAAATTCGAAACATATTGATCTCTGTCTTGTGTTGTTACCATTGCTAAATGCCATTTGTGTATTGGTATGTATCTGGTTAATGTTTAATGCAAAGGTTTTAAAAACTTCTAATTCATTTTTATAAATGGATTAATCATTTCAACCCATTTTTCCTTGCACCGATATTTCTGGTATGGTTATAAAAGTTTCAGGAGTGCCATTTTTTAATAAAGAAATAATCATGTGTTTATTAAAATTTTAGGGCATAATTTGAAGAAAATAGTTTAAAATCCTAAAAATTTGATTATTTGTATGTCTTGGGAATTTTGGTTGTGCTAAATAAAGAATTCAGTATTAGTATATGATTGCTTTGAGAGTTCATGGGGGGGGGGGGCTGATTTTAAATATATGCTTATTTGCCAGATTTTTATTTAGCTATAAACAGTCACCTTTCATTTTTCATTCATAGAAATTCCAAATATTTTGAATTTCATTAATTGGCTTTCGGTTTGATATTGTAATCAATATTGATTTAATTAAGAGGTGATATTGCCTTCATAAATTTTCATTTCTTATTTCAAATTGTATTTTTATTTATATGGTTATTTTTGAGAGTAAAATTGCAAGACTGAATCTAATAATGTATGAAAATCTATGCTGGTCTTCAGATATTTAACCATCCCCCCATCTTAAAATGCTGTGTAATGCAATGGTTTTAAGTTGGTATGCATTCAAGTACTTCTTCAAATTCAATTAAATATTTTGAGGGAAGGAAAAACCAATATCAAAAAATAAATCTTTTTTTTTTTTTTTTTTAGTTTGGTTTTACTAGAGTTGTGCTTTTAATAATTATTTTTAAATTCCTTAGTTAAGGAAACTAAAATTACATATTTAAAATGCCTTAGACAAAATCTATACAAGTAGGGTTATCTTTTTAATTATTTCACAATTAATTTTGCTTGGTCAATTGGTAAACTGGTCTGTCAATTGGTAAACTGGTATCAAGTATTTGTTATAATATATATTCTACTATATTTAATTCAATATAAATTAATTATACTGATAAACATCCTTGATTGAAAGGGGATTGAAAAATAATATAAATATATTAATAGCAAATGAAAATAAGAAAATTCTGTAATAATTATTTTAAAAGAAAAGTAATAATGCTTGTTTTAAAATTGCAGGTTTTTGGGAAAAGATTACAATAATTTAACAACTTTGTAATAATCAAACTAAAATGTGATCATATAATTTTTAGAAATTACTAAAAATTATATAAAAGGTTCAAAAATGAAATTAATAGATGAACTCATGTTCCTTCCTGTTGCTTTTCATTAATACTTGTAAAAATTTTTACTTGAGAACATTCACACCTCTTTCTTAAATTTAAGAAAAAAGATAAAAATTGAGCTGCAATCTTGAATCTATATTATCTTTTAATGCACTAAGCACTATTGTCTGCCTGCTTCATTTTTCTTTAGATGTTTATTATTATGAATGTGTGAATGAATGAATGGGAGCAGACATGTTATACATAGAAGTATTTATACATGTTACTTAGTTGCGACTGGATGAATAATTATAAGGAAGTTGCAAATTTCAACATTTTTTTTAGGTATACAACTAATAATTTCCTTAGCATGAACTGGATTTTTAAAAAGTTTATTGCTGTAGTTGATTTTAAGTTACACATTTTTGCACATGCACTTACAATAGCTGTGCTTTATAATAATCTCATTTTAAAAAAATAAAAACAGTTTATTATGTTGATTCTCTTCGAAGTTTTTTAGATTATTTTATATAATTTTTCTTGGGTAAAATTTATATTCTCAGTCATATTTAAAAATTAGAATAAAGAAATCCAGTTATCTGCTGTAGAATTTTTAATATATTCCAAATTTAATTTTATAAAGCAAGCATTTCTGTATAGTTAATGAAAAGTATGATTATTTGCAGTAAACAGTTATATTTTCACTCATTAATCTTTATGTATATCCAGGCAACCTTATGATGAATAAAATTAATCTAGTGTGTAATTTATGTGAAATGGTGAGTAATAAAGCAGTAGTATTATGGTAGTGAAATTTGAAATATAAAAAGGTGAAACAATCCGAATTGTACAGCTTTCGAATTTTGATGCATTTGTGCAATGAATGAATATTATGTAATCTGAAACATACTTTGTACAGATTATTACTTACATTCAGTCATTCTCTAATCATTAATATAGATATAGATATAGTAGTGACCATTGAACTTCTATTTAAAGATTCGACAACTGAGTAGTTTAAGGTGTATTATAAAATCTATGGAATAGTTGATTTGAGGTAAAATTCAACTTTTTGCTGTTGTCAAAATAGCTTTCATACTCCTGTCTTTCATATCACTAAAGATTTTAAAAACTGTAGATAGTAAATTATTAAGATTTGCCTGGAAACTATTATGCATTTTATTTTTTATGTAAATACTGAATGTTACAAGGATGTGCCACTTTGAATAATTAAGTCTTCACCTAAGATTCATTATACTAATTAATCATTTCTTACTTTAAATCAAACTAAATTTTATATTAAATGACAATTTTTAAGTAAGAAATTATTCGGTCATAATTAACTCATAATAACTAGTAAACAAACCAAGAGCATTCATTGAAGGAGAATATGTCCAATTTCCTTTTTGAATGCTTAACTCCGTTTATAGTAGCTTTAAAAAAAAAAAAAACCAGCTTTATTATTATATCGACTGATCTTTTCATACCTGGACAGGAACGGTCAATTTCAGCACTTACATTAATTGATAAAACTTAATTTGTATAGTTCAATTTATGAATATTTTATGTAATTATTTAGAGTGTGTATTTATCTTTTGGGGATACTTTGTTTTTTACACAAAATAAAGGTCTTATTTTCATGCAGTTTTAACTGTCTCTCCATTTTGACATTGGAAAAAAAAAAATTGCAGTACTCAATAACCTTGATTGTTGCATCATTCTATTATTTTTCACATTATTAGCCATGCAATTATGAAATCATTAAATTTGAATTATTAGTATGGGCATCTTTTCTTTTTCACTTTTAATGAGTAATGCAGAACTGTGTGCTTTACTCAAATATTACATAAAACTAGGTTGCGTAATGCATTGATTTCTATTGCATTAAAAAAATTATTTGTGATTTTGAAATTCTAAAATTATTTTGCTAATGTTTTCTAAAATCTATTTCACAACTCTTATTTGCAAGATGAAATTGATTTAGCCAAATTATTTCATATTTAGATAGGATTTACAACATGACTTTTTTATGGGTTTATTCTGCATGGCAATATCTATTTCTTATCATTTTCTATGCTCTGCAGCAAAATGACTTAGATTGCTAATTCAGTACTTTTTTTTTATTTATTGGTGACGGGACTTGCTTTTGTTGGCAGTGAAATTATTTTATTCAAGATAATGCAAAATTTTGGGGGCTATTTAACAAAGTTCTTTTTTAAAAAGAGTATATATTGCATCATAACTAAAAAATAGATATATTTTGATAAATTTCTATTATACAACAAACTTGAATGCCAGATGCAAATATTATAGCAGCAAATTATTCCTTGTTTTGTGATATTGCTTATCTTTATGGTTTCAGTTTTTGCTGAGTGTGGAATTTCTTTTTCCCTTTTCTACAGAAATACGAAAAATTCTTTTTGTAGATTTCAGTTTTATTATAAATAATTAATATGAAAACATCTACTCAAACATTGTAGTTGTGCATAATTGCATTAGTTAAATTTTCAGGGTTGAACTTTAAAAAGTAAAGGTTACAAAGCTGTTTAACCATTAATATAAAAATTCTAATGTAAAATACAAATTTCCATGTGTAGCCTTCACCAGCAGAAACTTTTATGAGCAATAAGAAAATTCTTGTCTAAGTGAGAAATACTTGTTTTGTTTTAGCTGACTTCCAAGAATAGTTCTGAATCAGACAAATTAAAACAGTTGAAAGAACAAGCTGAGCAATGGAAATCACTTCAACAGCCAGCAGCAACTGCTGCTGCAGCTACTTCCTGGCCTTATGCAGCAGGTGTTTCTGCAACTGCAACTTCTGTTACAACATCTGGAGCGCCATTAAAATCAAATGAAAATACAAATACTGCACAGTCCAACATTGAACAGCAGGTTCATTTTAGTTTCATATCTATTTCGCCCTATTCTAGTTATGATTTTGCATGCAGCTGTTGCTAATTCTACTTTCTTTGGATTTCTATTGCTTTCAGTTTTTTGCTTCTATAAAAAATATTTACAAACTTTGAAATCTATTTTTTTTTAGCCAAAAAATTTTAATGGAAAATTTTAACCGTTTAATGTTTCATAATCTGTTCTTTTTCCCAAAATTTGGTACTTATTGCATTGAAACTTAATTTTATGTAAATACGTTTAGTTATTATATCAGACACTCATTATGAATGTAACCTATGCTACACTTCAAGTGAGTAATAAAATTTTGTTTAAATTTTAGAATACTGATTTAAAGGACACATCCTGATTCAATTTATTTCTTTTAGGATGCTTTATAGTTATCTAGGTCTTTAATTTCTTTGCATTTGAAATATTTTGTATGTGCAAAAAAATATATATAATACAATGCAGTTTTTTTTCCCCATTAAAAATTTTTTAATGTAGATAAAAAAACATTTTTCAGTTTTCCTTTTCCATAAAATAAGAGTCTTAACATTTATTACTGATGATTTTTTATAAACAAATTTCAACTATATTTTATGATTTCTAGATAAGGTATTTTTTGTTGCTTCAAAATGTGTCATTTTAATTTCTCTTAATATTTAATTTTTTTTATTGTGATAAATTTTAACTTTTTGGATGATTGAAACAAAGAGACTAATAAAAGGAGAAAATGTTCAGCTCTTATGTTACTTATTCTGTTGAAGGCAACATTCAATGATTATATGTAAAATAATAGTGCTTTACTATTTAAAGTAAACAACAATTCATGGGTATTACAATCATATTTTGTATGAAACCTTGCCTATTTTCTATTTATCATTCATACTTTATTTTGTTTTTGTACTTTCTCTGATTATTGGCATTTCTTCTTTTTCCATTTTTTAGACATATTTCTGGTGTATTTTTAAATACTGTATAATTTTTCTTTTTAAGATTATATCATATGTTTTAGATGTTTATTTACTAATTATGATATTAAATTATTATTCTTTGAATTGTTCCTTAAAATTTTAAGTTTGCTTCATGAAGTTGTAATTTCTTGAAGCATTCATGTGAAAATGTTATGGCAAAGCAGTAAAGGTAAAATTGATTAATAAGTAGCATTTAATATGAATGCAGTCTTGATTTTCTGAACTCCTTTTCATATTTAGTAGTTTTAGAATTGTTTTACTAAATATAGAAATCAAAGTTAATTACATTTTTAGATTATCATTTTTGTAGATTTGTTTATCCTCATAAATTGACTAAAAATATTCCTTACTTATTCAGGCCCCATTGGATCAGGAAGAAGAGGAATTTGATCGCCAATTCAAAGAATGGGAAAAGCAGTTTGAAGCGTGGAAAGAACAGAACATCAATCATCCTGATAAGGAAGCATTTGCTCAATATGAAAAACAGTGGCAAGAATGGAGGGCTCAACTCCTACAAAAAAAGGAACAGATGCAGAAAGATAAAGCAACCAGATTGGCTCAACAGTCAGGGAATACCACTACTGCCCCAAGTGAGTGTGCAAAATTTCTTAATATTTCTTATTTTTATTTGTATTATTACTTATTTTTTGTTCTGGCATTCTGGCCTAGGAGTAGCGCGTATTCCCCATGATCTGGGCATGGTTGTTCTTTACCCTGTGCTCTGTCTGTGAGGTGTGTGAAAGACCCCCCCCCCTGTAAAAAGGGGTTGTGTTATCTTCATAAGAAATAGAAGTCAGACTTCTGCCCTCGGATGCTCGGGGGCCTTTATCCTCAGAAGCTACTGCACAAACTCACTTTAAATCATTGACTTTATCAGTGGGCTTATGTATTGCAAATGTCATTAGTAACAACATTTTTTTATATTGAATTTTAATATATTTTGTAGTTAGTATCTCATTATAATATATACCAGTTTTATATATATTATTTCTTCTTGCCAACAATGTTGCTAATGGGAAATCCATATTTTTAAAAGAAAAGAAAAATAGAAGATTCTAAGAAGAATTTAGGATGCATATTCAAAAATCTAAATTTTTTTTAATGCAGTTATAAAAACCAAAGTTTTTAATAGATAAACTAATCATTGTACTAAACGCTTCTTTTCACAAGAATCTTCAAATCGAAAGTAAAGGTTTCAATTTCTTGCATTAAAGTGACACATGAATCAATTAATGTATGTTGTATGATTTTTTTAAAGTATATTTTGTATAGAAAATTAAAAATACTTAAATTGTATTTATTCTTAAAAATGTTACTAATTTTTGTGGAAATATTTTGCAGTTCTTGTGGTCATTTATTTTTTCAGTTTGATACTTGACATATATGAACATTATGTTCATTTGCACATCTCTTTTAAGAATCCATTCAATTAAACTTATTAGTTTTCTAATTAAACTGACAATCTCATATTTAATTAATACCTTATCCTAAAATGTTTGCGGAATGATATAATTTTTATTATTTATCTTGATAGCTTCATAGACAACCTGTATTTCTTCACTATTCAGTTCAACTTTTGTTAACTAATCCAAGCAGGTGTTTTAAATATCCATTGGTGGATTTAAGCATTTTATCGGTGTTTCCATGCCACCAGGAGAACTGGGTAAACACAGGAAATTTAAAAATCCTCTGAAAATGCATGAAACTTTGAAATTTTTCCTACAAACAGGAAATTTTAAGCTTCTTGGTTACTTTTTTTCCATTCAATAAGAGCTGATCTCTAAAGATTGCAAATAAAAGATCATGGTCATTGCTTCCAAAAACCAAACAGTACCATTCGTGATTGTGTAAAGCGAAAACTCACTCCTTTTATATCCCCCCTCTTTATTGTATAGATCTATCCAGTTTTGGTTTGCAAGACAATTGTTCTTCCACAAGATTCCTGAATTGCAGCTAATAACCATGCGCGAGACTTCCGCAATTGCATGAAAGAATGGGATATATTTCTCTGGTGGGATTAGCAACATTAAATCTGTGGAAGCAATGTGATGATTTTCAGTCCTTGATTTCATACTCGAGTTTATTTAATGATTTGTTTATTATTTGAGATACTGTGACCTTATCCGAAGAAAATTGGATAATATTTCTTAATCAATGAGTTGCTCAAAATCTGTATGTTATTCAAGTTGGATGTATACAAAATAAAATCCTAATTTTACTGTATGAGTTCAAGAAGTTTTGACAAAATCAATTTGTTGTGTGTGTACGACTGGCTTTAAAAGAAGATAATAAGCCTAAATAATATGGGAAGGCACTTACTAGTCATGCCAAAGAGGGAAACATAGAAGTCTGTGTTTCAGTTAAAAAACGTCATTGTTGATGTTGGAAATATCTAAAAGGAATGCATGTCAAATTGTATGTCTGAAAATAAACTAATTTTGAACATTTTAGTTTCAGAACAATAATTTATTTTATGAGTACTAAAACTTGTTGTATCACATTCGCCATTTAAATTGTTCAATGATATATAGAAAATATTTTCATATATGTTCACTAAAAGTTAAATAGCTAAAAAATGTACTTTAGGCCATACAGAAATGTTGTACCTTATTTGTTAAGGATTTCGGCCCATTAGCTCCATGAAACTGATAGCTAAAAAAGTTGCAGAAATTGATGTCAAAATGATTGAATTGTCAAAAATGAATTGTTTAGTAATGTTTTTTGATAAGTAATCATTAAATGGTTTGTATCATGATAGCAAAATTTTTTATTTTATTTCACCCGATTACTTAATTTTGTGTGACTTTTAATTTAAGAGCATAAGTGGTAGTGTATCTCTTCTTAATATATAAATTTTGTCTTGCTAAATTCTATATAACAAATAAGGATATTTTTCATTGTATGTAAATATAAACCTCCTTTTAATAAACTATTATTTCGAACATTATTAAATTATTGCTAGCTTCCCTTGCTTTTTCCATACCTTAAAATCGTATTCCGTTATAGCTGGCTTATGAATGGTATTTGCGCATTTTCTCCCATCTCGGATGTATGCGAGAAAATATAAAACCCTTATTTTATAATGAGTGTCAAATGATATGAAACATAATCAATGGAATGAATAATTAATATGTAAGTTTATATTAAATAATATACTTCTTATCTATACTTATATGAAGCTCAATGTGTGTGTGTGTGTTGGCACTCTACAGGCCAGATCGTTCGACCTGCAGCTATTTTCAAATTTGACACATGCATACCTTGGAGGTTGGAAATGTGCACCTGGGGATCCCTCTTTTTTTTTGAATTTTTAATTAGAATTTTAATTATTAATTAAAAACTAGCTTTTCCGCCAACAAATCTTTTCATTTCCCCACCGCCAAATGAGTAAGGCTTCAGTTTTTTTCTCCCACTCTAATGAGGATAGGCTTAACATATTTTCGGCCTATTATTTCAAACGATTCTGTTTATTTTCTTTGATGCATTTGAAATTAAACATTGTTAATTCATCAATCTTTCAGATTCATTCAGAAGTACTTTTGAATTAAAATAAAGCAGAATAAAGGAAATTTAAAATTTCTAATCTGCGTAGCGTTACCCAACTGGCGTAGAAAATTCACGCATTTGCATTACCATAATTGGCATTGAAAATTCATACATGCACATTGTGTTCTGATTATTGACAACTCTATTTTCAACAGATACGGACCATCTACTCTATTTTCAATGTTTTGAAATCTTAACATGTTTCAAACGATTCAGTTTATTTTCTTAGAGTTTCATAAATTTAAAACCTAACATTGTCAATTAATTGATCTGTTCATGATGAATCTGAGAAAATTTTGTAGAAAACTTCTTGAGATATTACATAAATTAAGAAAGATATTCTTAAGGTTTAAATACACTGCAACCCTGTTTTCAGTACTCATGTTTAAAAAAAATTCTTCGTTTCAGTAAAAAATGTTTAATTTAAAGCATAAATTCTACGGGATCTAAAAGAAAAGTAGAGGGATACGTATTACGTTATGGCTGAAGGCCTTTATAATATTATGAATGATTATATGACTACCTAAATTTGAAGCTTTAAAATATTTTGATGAAGAAGCTATTAAAATAGAAGTTGCATAAATTATTAAAATTTTGACGAGCTTTAAGATTGACGAACCGGTTGGTCACCAAAGGCAGCTAGTTTAATAATAATTTAAGTTAATCAATGTAAATATACATGGGGTTATTTGAAATTTTTAAACATTTTTTTTTTTTTAATGAATAAAAAAATTCAAAATGGGCTGCTACATTTCTGATTTCAGATTATAATTGAGTATTCTATTAATCCAGCATATTAAAAGCATTTTCATAGAAGATTTTTGACCTTCTTGCAGGGCTGAAAAAATTGGCCTCGTATTTTATCGTTAGAATTTAAAGTTCTTTTTATTTCAATTACATTTATTTTGTTTTCATTTCTTGTAAAAAATTATAATTGTTCTTAAAGTGATAACTGCGGACTTAATTTTTTTTTCCTTCCTATTTTATTAGCCATAAATACTAGCACTATACCTGCAACTACTAGTTCTGGTGTAGTGGACTCTTCTGGTGTAGCAAATCCCAATCTCTATTATCAACAGGCTCAGTACATGTACATGCAGCCTTATGTGTATCCAGGCACTGTGCCTGTTGCTCCTCCTGCTGTCCCACCTCAATTTTCCTTTGGAGGTCAGCCTGGTCCTGGTCCTGTGGATACTTTTAGTGGTCCACCTCCAGTGGGAAATTCTGGAGCACCTCCAATGAATGTGCCTAATTCTAACATGGTAAAGGTATTTCCTTTATAAATTGTAATTGAAAAAAATCCTTTTTATGAAAATTATATATATAATGCACACACTCATATTAGGGGCCTTTGTCACCTGCTCACTTTCACTTGCCAACTTCTCTGTTGTCCAATATTGTACACAATGCTCATCATTTTCAGTTAGTGAGCTTTTAAACTCCGCTGGACATTGTTCAATTCTGGAAGTTTAATCTTTCCATGATGAGAGCATACATTTTCCAATTGGCCTAATTCTCCTTCAAAACTCAAAGCCTACAGTGAGGACATTATTTCTTTATATTATCTCTACTATCTAAATATTGAATCAGTATTTTCACATTTTGCTATGTATTTATAATGACTTTACAATCAGCAATTGCCAGATCCTTGTTCAAACTTTTTTGCATTTTTTCTTCATCTGATATCACTGGAAACCCCATTACTATTTTTTAAAAAAACAACTAAAACAAACACATATATTGCTTAAATATTCAGCTTATTGCAAGCAAATAAATGGGAAAAAATTTTTACTTGAAAAAAATATACGAACTGGAAAATTTTTACAGTTGTTACAAATGGTGTGCCTAAAAGTAGGATTATTAAATAATATTGTTTAAAACTTATTTGCAGTTAATTTAATATTCATTAAAGCTTTACTTTTTCTTTTTCTGTCACCATTTCACCATCAAGTGCAATACAAATACTTACTATAGTGTAATACTAATTTTCATTATATGTTTCAAACACTGGCAAAATAAACCACAAATGTCATTGGTCAGGTGACTCACTATCTACCAATCACAAAGCAAATAAAACAAAATGTTTTCATACCATTTTCTATATTATATATGTTATAAAAATATTTCATCAGTAAGTGAAATCACTCTTTTGTCTTCAAATCAGTGAGGATTAGAACAAGACCCTCATACTTTCTCTTCTTGCAATTTGAGTTTATTTAAATTGATAACTGATTATTGTTGGACTTTTATTAAATTTTTCATAAAACTGAAGTTTAAATAATTTATATTTTCCAGAACTCTAGAGATGTAAAAAGTTATGATCAAGAAAATGAACAATACAAATATGGCCAAGGACCTGAAAACTTTCCTCGTCAGGATGATTCTTATGGAAATTATGATGACTATGGAAATTCAGCTATGTACCCTCCTCCTGATATGGAGGTAAATTATATTCTAATTATTAAAAAATTGTTTCTTTCCTCATTTTAGAATAGGGAGGGGTTGAAAATTGTAATAATAGGGAAATAATTTTCTTGATAATAGGACAGTCTTAGAATTAGTTTTGATTATTTACTTATAATTAAGTTGTGTACATGCTTGAGGATCTATTCATTTTTGAGGACATGGAAATTTGTTATATATATTTTTTTATGAATAGTTATGGAATTATAAAATTTTTATTAAAATTGAAGGGGAGGTGTTAAATATTTGTTCCTGGTTTAATGAAGCTATCCTAACATTCAACAACTGGTTGTTATGGATTTTTTAAATTTATAGGACTTTTCAAGATAAATGTTTCCTCTTAGATTAATAGCCTTTTTATTTAAATGAAGGGGGAGAAACACCGCTTGTGTTTTGACTTTTGCATTTTCATCCCTAAATCAGTAATATATTCTAATACAAACTTAGAGGCCTGTTTTGGATAGCTTCATTATGGCTTGTTTTGTATTCCCCACCCCACACCCCACCCTCATATTCAACATTTCAGCTGGATTATTAGTTTTGCTTTGAGAATTCCACAAATCAAAAGGGACACTGTGATTAGACAGCTATTAGTCTCTTCGCTCTATTAAGAATGAGAGAGATGTAATAAGCAGATTTACCACTCAACAAACCGAACAGTTGAAGATAATGCTATTACACCATTCATTAAGCTTTCACAGTACTTAGATACAAAACTAAAATGGTCCTTGAAATGTGTGGAGTGTTATTATTCATGTATCACTTGCAAGGCAATCTTGGATTTGTTTTGAGAAATGCTCTTAGACAGCAAGATTGCCAAGCCTTTTTTCTTGTGACCTAAAAAAATGATGCTCTCATTTAATTTCATTTAGCATTGCTGCGTTCATAAGGAGTTTATATTCAAGTGACTGTCTGATCATAATATATATGATTTGTATGCAATATGTAGTCTAACATTCAAACATTCAACCAATCTAATAAAGTAATTTGGTTTGGAAATGGGGGGGGAGAAGACATTAAACCAAATATGTGGCTTCAACCTTAATAGACCTTTCCATGAATGAGGATAATTTAACAGATTGTTGTAATTCCGTGTTAGATTTAAGAAATGTTTTATTTTTCTTAATAAATAGTCCATCAGTAAATTTGAATGATGAATGCAAAAGAAATTTTCAACATTGTCACTAAATGTGGGTAATTGTATCCTGCATGGGATATTGAACTTTTGTTTATCAAATGTGTATTTTATACTGAAAGATCAGAATTATATCAGACACCTTGAAAGAATTGAAACATCCAAGAATTTTTGCAGAACCATTTGTTTAGAGAATGCTTCTGCTAAACAAACCCTTAAAATGGAGAAAACTTTATATGTTGAAAATAGACATTTTTTTACATTGAAATCTAATTCATAGGAGTTTATTGCAGAAAGTAATGAAAACCTGACTTTACATTCCAAGCTGAGGTTTTTCTTGTCATTGACCTAAAAATGAAAGTAAATCTAATATTTATGGCTCTAGTACATGACTTGTAAACGAGAAGTACTGTCTTTTAAATACTTTAATCTTGATATGTGTTTGGTTCTAATTTTAGCCCAGAAAATTCTTGAAGTTCACAATTAAGTTCTGTAGGTCAAATTAATACTAATATTGCATTTAAATTAAAATTACATTGCATGCATTTTTTTGTTTAGCATATTAGGATTTTTAATGATATTTGTATAATATTTTAAGCATAACAAATGCTTCAATTTATAAACATAAATATTTATTAAATGTAATAGTTCTTATGTCAATCTCTTTATTTAGGATCCCTACCAAAGAGATATGAATTTTGGTCGAGGTCGAGCTAGAGGACGAGGACGTGGGAGAGGCAGAGGGCGTGGGAGATGGGTAAGAAATTTATGCATATTTATATATTGGATATTTGTATCCCTTCTAAATACATGATATCCAAAAAGGAAAATAGTTCATTAAATTTTAACTAGCATGCAGTTTTGATTGAACTATACATATTATAAAATATGTACCTTATTCTTTCTTAATTTATTTTTAACTTCTGTGCATAATGAAAGATTATTTCAGAAAAAGATTGAGGTGAATATACACATGTGGATTCTTTAAATTCAAATATCCTTCTTTGGAAAAAACAAAAATTGATATAAGTAGATAATTGTATTGGGAATAAATGTATTATAGCTTGTGCAATTTCTTTAATGGAATATATTATTTTTTAATTTTTTTCTATTCACTGTGCCACCTGAGCATCAAGTTTCCAGCAAGTAATTCATTTGCATTATCTTACATTTACTATAACTGACTGTTACATGCAAAAATGTCTTTGTTAGTGTGCTGTACAATAGCTTGAATGGCATAAATGTAACATAGAACATTTTCCTTTGAGGCAAAGAAATGAAGTGCTTCTTACTAAATTATTTCAAATCGTTTCATTTGTTTATTGCAATGTCTACATTTTTCTGCCATTTTGCTTTTTTTAAATCTGTTTTTATGTTTGTTTCTTTTTATATGACATAAATATAATATTTAAGTAAAATAATACCAATAAATGGTTGTTCAATTCCCAGTGTATTTATATGAGTGTTCTAACAGTAATTTATATTTTGCATATTACATTGTTTGATTTCTGAATAATGAAACAAAAGGGAATTTTAAAAAAATGATTCCCACAATTAATGTATATCAAATGTTGTGTTTTTATTTTCTCTAGAAGTCTGATTATTATACAATGAAAATTTTTCTCCCAAAAATCAGTCTTTATGTTCTGAAATTTCTTTTGATGTTTTGTTTAAACTTCTAATTTCAGTCTGAACCTAATGAAATAGAGGGTCCACCACCAACTAATATGAGAGGTCAAGGACCTGCTTTATTAGACAATCCTCCTGAATTCTCAGATGGTCCTGGGGGCCCTGGGAAATTTCGTGATGGTCCTGGTGACTTTCGGGAAGGACCTGGTGGGTATCCGCCTGGTCCTCTGGGCCGTTTTTCACGAGGACCTCCTCGTGACTTTCCCCCTGGTCCAGGAGAATTGGCAGATAGTCCACGCAAATTTCATGATGGAAAATTTCCAGATGGTCCTGGAGAGTTTCCACCAGGGTAAAATATATATATATATTATTGTTTGTGACTTTTATTTAAGAGATATTTCTTTTCTGTTGTTATTCTTAATAATTCTGTGCATTTTAAGTTTTCTCAATACTTAATTTTAATACTTAATTAAATTCAATTTTGATTAAATTTGTGTTAAAAGAAAAGTTGGGGAAAAAATTTCTCAAAAAATACACACACACACACACACACACATATATATATATATATAATATTGCTTGCTTGCTGCATATAGAATTTATGAAGCTTTGACAAAATCTCAATAACATAAACTTTGCCTTGTAGTTCTTAGTTCATTTTTGAGACTTCAAAGTAAAGCATTGCTTTTGAATTAAATTATAAAATATTTCGTAATTTACTTTCATGTCTGCTGCCATTGGACACTGTCTTTTAGCATTCTTAAAATTACTAAAGTTTGATTTTGAATTTATTTTATGAAACCATTCTTATTTTCTCAACATTATACATACTGAAATGGCAATGAATTTCCTTAAATGAATAAAAATTCTTACCTTGTTCATAACATTTATTCTTCATAATGATATATTTCTTTAATCCAAATTTTGACTTGTTAGTTTTTCCTCTAATTATCTGAAGCCCAAATATCAAGATAGATAATTTAATAAGTAATACTCTTTATATTAAAAAATATATATGGGGGCCAAGAAAAAAATCCCACCCAAGAGAAAGGAAAAAAGATAACTCAAAAAATTGAACTTTCTTTTTATAAGATTCCTAAATATAATTTATATGTACAAATTTAGCATATACTGAAACTAGTCTTAAGAAAAAGATAATTGCTTTTAATTTTATATATTATTTTTTGATTTATATTTCATTTTAAAAAATTTCTTTTATCCAGCCCTAACAATAGACCTCCATTTGACTATCCTCCTGATGGCTTTCCTGGGGATTATCCTGATGGGCAAAACTTTCCTGAAGATCACCCAAGACAAAGGCGGAACTTTCCTTCAGATGAACGTTTTCCTTTCCGTGATGGACAGCCACCTAATCGTGAATTGAAACCTCCTCTACTGCCACGTGATGGACAGAAACCTCTTCTCCCTCAGGAAGATCGTCCACCTCTTCTTCGAGATGGTAAACCACTCCTTCATGATGGGCAGCCACCTCCATTTGAGGGTCAACAACCACCGCTACTACGTGACAGGCCTCCTGGTCAGTTCCCACCTGGTGAATTTGATGAACCTTATCCTCCTGAGCCATATGATGACAGATTTCCTCCAGATTCTGACAGATTTCCTCCTGGACCTAAAGATGACCGTTTCATGATGGATCGGAAGTTTGATGGATATCCACCTATGGAGGATAGAGGATTTGGACCTCCACCTCCCCCACCATTTGGGGATGAATTTCCACCTTTTGATGACCGATTTCCGCCTGGTCGGGGGCGTTTTCCACCCAGGGGCAGGAGATACCCTCCAGGCCATAGAGATTTTGATAGATTTGGTCCTCCAAATTTTCCTCCTGGCATGCGAGATGATGGTCCTCCTTTTGGTCCAGATGACAGGTAAATGTATTTCAAAATATTGTTATATTTCTGTTTAATTAAATAAATCAATTATTCTTTGTTAATTGTAGTTTTCATTCAAATATTAGACGGCCTGTAGTACTGATGGGTGCCGAAGTAGTAGTGCAAACAATTTTGAATATCCCCTGAAAAAGACATAGTCCATTTTAAAGAAGCTGAATATGTCTGTTTACTTTGCATTCAAGCCTGCCCCTTAATGGTTATGAAAGACAAAGTGTCAGTTGTTGGTATATGTCTACTAAAAAAATTAATAATGACTGATTGAAGTTTGTAAAAAGAACTATATTTGGAATGTGGTGCATTGGTTGCTCAGTGATGGAAGCATCCAATCATTTGGGGCATGTTAGGAGTGCTGTATTAGCCATTAAGACAGCATATGCAAAATACAATAATATGTGCAAAGCATTACAGTGTCTGGGAGAGGGGAACTTGCCAAGTGGGATATAAGAGCTTTGACTCATATAGTGGTCTGAAAGTGCAGACAATCTGTCCCATATAACATTCCACTTCCAGTTGGTTGGGAATGCATCTTAAGCCCAAATTCAATGTTTGAGTACCTATTGGTAAATGCCAGAAATTGATCATCAAGTGTCTTGTGATAGATTTGATAAAATTTACATTGACGTTCAATGTTTTTTTTTTTTTTTCCCAATATTGTGCAAGGCAATTGCAACTTTACCCAAGGTCTATAATTTTGTATTAGAGGATAGTATAACACCTTTATTATAGATTATGCAAGAAAATTTTGGGAGGACTGCTCCAAACAAGTTGTGTTTTAGTGGGGAAAAAAGGATTCAAATCTGTTTCAAAACACCATAGCCTGTTGATGGTTTGCTGCTTTCTTTTTGTCTGGTTTGCTTACATCAGCCAATGCATTCTATGCTTAATGTTTTCGTGCAACTGCCCATCTAAAAATATTTTTGAAATTCATTTTCTGAAATTATTATTTAGTAAAAATAAAAATAAAAAAATCTAATATTTGATTTTGTTAGTCATGCTTGGTATTAAATATTCACAATCTTGCTATTTTATCACTATCAAAATTGTATTTAAAAGTAATAACAATGAAAGAGAAAGGAGAAATTACATAAAAAATAAATATCATCTCTAAAATGCTAATTTTTTAACTTTCAAAATGATATGTAAGTAATTTTATTGTTGTATGCTACAAAATTATTCAGGAAAGCATTGATATTTTGTTAATTAAAAATTAATAATTTAATTGTTAATTAAAACTAATTAAAACATTAGGAGAAACTTCTCTTGCGGAAAAGTACTAAATGAGATGTAATTATGTTCTAAATTTGATAGCTCTAGGTTCATTGATCTGTTAAATATTTTGAATGATTTTCACATCATATTTTTCTTATAGTATCCATGTTAGAAAAGATGATATTGTGTTGGAAAGGTGCCAGACAGCGTGAAATGTGATGTTACCTTAAATACCCCCTTCTTTAACATTATATGCTAAAGGTTTGCAAATGCCTTTTATGCATTTAAAAAAAATTCAGCATTTGATAATACCTATTTTATTTATGTTTCCTCTGTTACTTTTTGTGTGTGTGTGTGTGTATGGTAAAGATGTGGATTTTTTTAGTTTTTAAGTAAATATGTTTTTTACAGATATCCTCCTTTCCCTGGTGATGGACCACCAAGGTTGCCACCTCCTGGCAGAGGTGGTCATAGACCACCATTTGGACCTGGAAACCATCCTAGATTTTCTCCAGATGAGCCATATTTTCGAGAAGGTGGCCCTCCCCCAATGCGCTTTAAATCAGTTGATTATACTCACAGATCATCTGCAGACTTTGATCCACATTATGAATTTGAAGCTGAATTTCAAGATGATGTAGGGCAGTTTAGAGGTGAGTAAATTAATTTAAATATAATCCTCAATATTCCTCCTCACTAGTCTAAATGATAATTCGCCATATTACTTGGAAACTTGGGGGGAAATTTCATATATTTTTGCTTATTGTAGCCCAGTGTTATTGGCTGATACACGATTAAAACCTGTATATCAGTCAACTGATCCAATACATCTTGTTTTAAATAAACATTTCATTATTCGATTATTAACATTATTTTACACGTGATTCTTTTTTATCTTGAAGTCTTCCCCTTTCTATTTTTTACCTGGTATTACATCAATGTGATATGTGTGTATTTTCTGAAAATAATATAGTTCAAATTGATATGAACGTTTTTTCTAGCTGTCAAATTAAACTTGCTTTATGATTTTTTTTCATGGTAAATACTTATTTATCGATTTAAGTAGATGTCTCTCTATTTGTTCGTACGTTGAAAAATGCCATATATTAGTATTGTAGGTGAAAGAAATCTAGAAAAGCTTCATATTGTATAATAGGTAGGCAATCAACCAAGCAACCTCGACTGAAGAAACCACCAGCTGCTCTAGAAAAATGAAAATGTGATTTAAGGAATTTGAAGATTTTTTTGTATGTGTGTGTGTGCTTTCAAAATGTGGCTAGTAACTGTAGTTTCAATGCTTCATTTTTATGAAGAAAATATCAAGACAGAAAAGTTTGATTAATGTTTGAAATACCTTCAAGGACTTATTGGATGAACTTGCCTTTTTATAAATTGTGTTGACTTACGATCAATATTTGCTTTTCAAAGAATATTTTGAATGTTTTATGTTTTCTCATATCTTTTAATTATTTGCAAGCATGAAAATGATATTTAAAATGCGTTAATTACTTACTTCATGCATAAGTGGCCTTAAATAAACTAGAAAAGCTTTAAAAATTTCTTATTTTTTAAAAGCATTGTTTTCAAAACTAAAATAAACACAATGAATCATTGTGTTCATGTGATGTTACACAGAATATTCCTTAATACTTAGGTATATTTTTAGTGTATTTTGCAACATTTAAAAGATTTTTTAAATATCTTACATCACTAAAAGTAGTTCATTAATTTGTAGTTTTATATAAGATTTTTTTTTTTTTTTTACAGTTTTCTTTAAATTATTGTTCTGTCTTTGAAATTAATATTTGAATGTCTCTAGGAATTAAGAATAATGTTAAGTATATATTAATAAAGATAAAATTTTCTACAACTTTGCAGTTTGATATCTTTCAAATTCATGGTTTTGAATGGCTGTGCATATTGTGTTGAACCCGATTTCTTTTAACCTATGTATGTTTGTTTGTGCTTTAGTTTGTTTATCATATTGCTTTATACAGTCAGTGTGAAATGCAATTTTAAAGGCTAATAGTATAATTTTAAAATACCCAAGAAGACCTTTGAAACAACATCAGAGAAAGTTAATTTGAATCTCTAAAATTTGGAAGAGTTTCCTTCATATTCATATCATTAAGATCCTGCGCATTCAGAATAATTATAAATGTACAGAAACTGCCTTTTAAGGTGCAAAGAGTAAACAATGACTGTTTTGAAATTTAAATTTATGTGGTAAGGGAATTTGATGTGTTTTGAAATTCAAAACTTTTTATAATTCTTGTACATTTCTAATTATTTGTATGTACTTGGCTAATAAAGGTGACATGGAACATTTCCAGAATGACGTTTTATGTTTTTTTCTTTTTTTACCGTAAGTGGATTTTAACAGATACTAGTTTTATTGAGTTGAAATTGGATCCTAGCATTTTTTAAATTTTGTATTTGTTGAATAAATATATGAAAACACAGGCATAATATATAAAACGTTTGTTGGTGTTATCTATATTTTCTTCACAAAATTAAGGATATTTTTAACTGAAAGCTTCTTCCTGAAATTGGCACATTATTGAAAGAAATTAATGTATAATATTCCCTAGGAAGAAATCTGCATACTAACTAGCTTAGACGCAAGTTGTAGCTTATTTTCTGCAAGTTATTTTTGGAACAACCTTTGATAAATGTTAAATAATTGTTGTTACATTTGTTAGAAACAAATGATGACCTATTATTACAAGGTAATAGCTAGCATTTTTTCAATTTGTAACCCTCCATATTTTAGAAAGGAAACTGTTAATAAAAAATATTTTAAAAAATGCTATTGACTCTACTTTTTTTATGAAGTTATTTATACATCTGAAACTCATATTTGCCCCCCCCCCTTCTTTTAGTACGAAACAAGAATGTATAAAAGCCTTTTGCTTATCAACAGAAATTATCTGTAACATCAAAATTTTTCATTTTTGGATCTGCAGACTTTTTTATTGCATATGTAAAAACCCTCTTTCATTTGTCCCCCCTCATTTTAGTTTTGCCAGAACAAAAATTAAATAATTATTGCACCCAGTTGCTGTGATTTTTTATATAATTTAGTGTATGAAAATGAATTGTGTTTATAGGTTATTCATTAAAATATTTGTGTGATTAGAGCCCAAGTATTAATCACTTATGCCATTAACTCTGTTCTGAAATTATATATCACATTTTTGATCAGAGATCTAAATTTAACACAACAGTTGTCTCCACCCTTTAATTCTAATTTTGTTGGTTTTTTTTCAACTGTAGCTTTTGATTATCTAAAAAAGATACAGATTAAATTTTACATTGTTTTAAGTCTATTTATCTTGTTAACATTAATTTATTATAAAATTTTGTAAATTCTGTAAAAATCAGAATTTAATTTCAAATTATCTTTTTATGATTCATTGAATGTCATTCATTTTATTAACTTTAGATTACTGGTAAAAAGTATCTTTAGAACCTAAATTCATATGAATATTTTCTTTCTTTTCTTTACTGAATAATATTTCTTATTCTTAAATTAGAATGTCCTGATTAAACAGTTCTGTAAGATGTTTTTAATATTTTGAGTATTCATGAATTATTATGCAGTATCCATTAATGAATTAATTGAATTAAAAGATCCATAAAAAATAGAATGTGCAATAGAAACTTTATGAAGAACATAGTTTGTTCTCAGATCTTACTCTTAAGGCAAAACATATTTGGGAAAAAGAAAAGAAAAAAATCCAGATAAATCTATATAATATAAGATTGTTCCATTCAAAAGAAAAAAATCCAAATAAATTTAGAATTGTGTAATTTATAAGATTTTTTTACATGAAAATTGGCTAAAGTTGTTCTTGACTCTTCAAAATTTGGCGAAAATGAGATGCTACATTATCTATATATATATAAAATGCCTACGTGAACGCAAAGTCAAACCGAATTTGTTAATCATCATTTCGCAATGTTATTTTTATGGAGTTGGATTATGGAAAAAAAAAAAAAAGTTTTAAATTGAGCCTTTTCAGTTAAAAATCAAAAACAAGAAGGTAGTATAGATGAACATTTTGAAGAATCATTCCTAAGAAGATCTTATTGGAATAAAACAATACAGGTATAAAGCATTTGTGTATGAAGAAAAGTTTCTGAACTACAGAAGCATAATTATGGAACTCTGTTCTTTTTATCTGCCATGTTTCTCTGAAGAAAGAAGTAAATTCATATGGAAAATACATAAAATATTGTCACAATAATAATAAAAGGATTGGGGGGGGATCTATTGAATCGGCTGGAATTTGAGAAATCTTAAAATCAAAGGGACCATGTACATAACTTTGATGATGAAAATGATCATATTGCAAACTTTTTAGAAGCCCATTGCACTTTTTGAGAAAGTTTTAAATGACTAATTTCAGGTTAATGTAAATAATTTTAATATTTAAACATTTTAGAATTGTATATTTTCACCTGCTAACATTTACATATATTTCTGCTACCAAAAAATTTTAATTATATCACAAAAGAACCAGGATTACATCTTGATTTAGAGGGTTGCTGAGTAGGGAGTGTAATCCAATAATTGTTAAATTTATAATGCGCATATCTACTGAATGATTAGAATTATCCTTCTCAACATACAATGCAATAATTTCCCCTGCATCTTCCGTATTTCATTGGAAGATTATTGCTCTGCTAAACGTTCTTTTTCGCATGAAATAATATTGTAATTTTTTTCTGTTAACACAGAATGAACCTCCATAAACACTTGTTCTTCCACCAACTCATCAATGTCATTGTTATATACCTCTAGTACCATAATCTTTACCAGAGATACAATCTGATCAATCATAATTTCACAGTCACTTGCTTAAATCTTTTGAAATTTTGTTCGACTGTGCTATCTGGTCAAAGGTTCTTTTTTTGTAGAAATAAGGATACATTTCAAAGAAGCTTTCTTGAGTAATACCTAAGATACAGGCCAATCCTGTGTCTGATGTCCTGATATCTTCTAGTCGCTTCTTCTGCAAAATGTTGTTCATTAAGAGAGTCAATTTTTTCATATGCAAATCATTGTTGCAAGTAACTCTTTGAATGAGGTATGATTGTATTGGAACTTTTTATTGAATACATACTTTAATTCAAAGAGTTTCATTGCCATGAATATTAACAGATTCTTTATTTTTACAAATAAAATTATAATGCCTAATGGAAGAGGAATATTGAAATATTGTATGAGCAACTAATGGTATTTATATTGAATTGTATTGATATTGTTATATACCATGTTATAAGCATAATCTTAAGTTACTGAATTAAATTCTTCGACTCCCATGTCCTTTCATGTTTGTGGTTTATCTATCGTTATTTTGTGATCACCTTAAAATTAATCTCTAGTTGATGAAATTGTTTCAAAATTATTGGGTTTTTTTAAATGTGAATTTTATTCAGCAGTTTAAAAATTTTTGTGAAATGTCTTAGAATATGAAAAGTGTTGTGCCCATTTCAGTATGAACACCTCAGATTTTTTAACAGCATTGGGACGTTTTTACTAGCAATATTATTTTTTGTTTTTAATTTTTATTATAACCAAGTTAGATAATAAAACTTTTTTAACTAAATATCTTGTCAATGTTGGTTAACTCCACATAATTTTTAAAACAATATTTGTATGGAGTTTAATTCAATCATTAATTTGTGAATATCTTGTATGCATTGCAGGGTTTGAATTAACGATGTTTATTCATTACAATATTGGAGGGAAAGGGAACTTGATGGTTATAAAAGTGATAAATCATGTTGGTTTAAATTGCAGAATATTGAAGAACAAATGTTCAGAAAGAGGTAATGGGAAGGGGGGTAGAACAACATTAGGCTAGTAGTTAAATAATACTTCTGTCATATTTATATACGTATTAACTGTAAATGATTTAAAATTACAATGATTGTTGAAAGTTCCAAATTTTTTAAGTGCCATTTTTGCTTGCTTTTCATATTTTTCACTTCCCCATGATCTGAAATATCTATCACTAATATTGGATATTTTCAATGGCATAGCAACAGGGAAGTAGAGGGTTGGAGTACAGTGATATCTAAATGTCAGTTTAAAAAAAATATTCTAGATACCTTCCACTCTTACTAAATCGCTAATTGCGACTTACTGTGAAAAAATCATATTAATTTAGGCCGCCAATAACCGTCAACGATTGATCTATGATCGCTGCGTTTTTCTTTTCTCTACAGTCGTATGGTCTTGAAAAGACTATAAGCCAAAACAATTCAAATTGATACCAAAGAAAAATCATTATCATCTGTGTACCATTATAGCTAATTAAAAAGTTTTGAATATGATTTTAATACCGTGTATTTTTGAAGTCAATGGCAACTTTCGGAATTGTCAATTCGTATAAAATCAGTGATGAATGAAAATAGCTTAGTGCTATTTATATTAAAATGATGAAAATGAAACTAGATTCTGTTACATTTAAATAAATTTACTGTATGCATTAGTATATACCATATACTGATGTTTGATACTATAAATTTATTGGTGGTGTATAAAAAAAAGTTGTGGAAATGATTGCTTAAAAATTTGCATGCCATTTCCCATTTAGTTAAACAATGAGGAATTATTTCCAGTACTTCTTTATGATACCTCGTTGGACTCTTGAGTGGAGTACATTGAATATTTGTACGTCAATATTTTGACCCTATCCCCTTTTTGGGTAATGTATCAGTCCACTAATTGCGAAATCATTTGAATGTCTAAATTACGAATTATGTAAACATTAAATTATCTTTCTGTGAACTTTGAAGTCTGGTTTCATTTTCACACTCTGCGAAGAAAAGGCAAAAATGCCTTTATTATACTTATTTTCCTATGAATTATTGGTTTTTAAATTTGTTCTTAACTTCTGAAATAGTCTGTATTTCAAATGATATATTTGCTTTATGTGCAAATATACCATCTGTTTATAAACCCATGATGAACTTTCCATGTAATAAGTTTTTTAAATATCATTTGTAGTTACTTCAACTATTTTAAGATTTAACACATGCAATTTTTTTATTGATAAAGTTTTTCGTAATTTGTCATTAGCTACAACTGCCTAGTAAAAGTCATGGCCCATTTTTGTTTTGAAATATATTTTTTAAACTGGGACAACTTGAACATCTTTATATTTTATTTTTATTTCATTTTTTTAAAAGAAATTTTAAATATTGAATTATTTAAATGGTATCTGAATCATTGAATTTCAAAGTCTCATTGGAAAAAACAACAGGTATGATGTATTAATTTAAATTTGCATAATATTAAGTTCTGAAATACTTATCATATTTTTTAAGAGCCATTCTGGATTAGAGACATGCCGTCTGAAGTAATGATTGTTTTTACCATCTGAAGCCATTTCATCATATTTTCATTTGAATCAACATTTGCCAGATTTAAAGAAATACTTTTCTCATAAATTACCGAATTTCAGATGTGTTGCATTTTCATATCATTTGTTGTAAAGACTTTCAACTGCAATTTCAAGACGGGATTGTGCATACTTCCTCAAATATCTTCTTCAAGTTAATGGAAATCCTCGTTTTGCGTTATCTCGAAAAAGCGTTTGTGAAAGCTGCTCGTAGATTCGGTATCGTTTTGCATGTAATCGGAATACGTATTTTCATATGTTTGCAAATAGCGCATGCAAACACCCGAAAAATCTGTTGATTGCTTATCATAATATTGTTAAGTCATTCTAATTGCTGAAAGAACTATTTTCTTTCTAGCAGTTCCCATGAAACGTAATAAAAGGCCCCCTCCGAGAAAAGCGCCAGTAGAGAAGAAGATGCGGGACTGATACCATTTTCATTTAGTCTGTTATATTTTATCACATGAGCAATGTTACCACAAAATATTTTGTTATGCCGCTGTTCAAAATTTTAATAAAATGTTGAGAATGTGACTTTTTTTTCTATTTTTTGACTTGTATTGATTTTTTTAACTGTTGTATTATAATTTTTTATGCAATACTTTCCATTTGTCAGTTTTGAAAATACTTCACACACTATTCTACTTATTAATAAATTATTTTAAAAGTAACTTTATTTCAAATAAATTGTATGATCTTCTTATCTTCAGTGTTTCTATTTTCTGATCTTACTAACAAAAAAAAAAGTTATTCCAGATAATTTTTTTTTTTTTTTGATAATGAAAAAACTAATTTGAAATTTATTTGAAGTCTTTGATAAATGAATCATTAAATTTTGGGTAGTAAATATGAGAGAAATAAAATATGTAAACTTAATATGTGATAATTGTTTTAAAAAATCTTACAGCAGTACATGTTGATTTTTAAAGTTTGTATTAAGAAAGTGAAGATGGCCTCTATTTTATTATTACTCATGAAATTTTAAATGAATTAATGTGGAAATTCGTATGGTGGTTTCAGTTCGTAGCATTTTAATAAATGGAGACTTAATTTATTTTTTGCTTGGTCGACTATGAACTTATTTTCTATACACATTTATGATATACTAGTAAAAAAGTTAATACAAAATTTTAAATTCAGGAAAATTCCATTTAAAATGTAGCGATAAACTAAGAAAGCAAATTTTACTCAAGGAAAATGCAAAAATTTGATATACATGTTTGTGTTCTATTTAAATATTTTCTACTTATAAGACAGTTCTGCAGTATAGTATTCTTTTCACCATAAAATAGTAGACGTTTTTAAGTTAATATTTTATTATTTAATGTCAGACTTGTTACTTAAAATGTTTGTCCTTGAAATCTTACTTGTTTTTTGAAATAGATGAGGGAAAAAATTCTGTATTAGTGAAGACAGTTGTTTTTGAAATAAGGAATGAAATTAAAAAATAATAAGAATAAGCATGGTTATATTTTTGGTGAATTTTTTAGGAATTCTGTTTTTATTATTATTATTATTAATTCCTTATGCATTATATTTTTAAATACTATTTTCCTTTATAAATTAGTACCAACCTTTATTTTATGTTCACATTTTTGTAATAGGAGTTTGTCAATTTCATAAGAAATAGTATAATATAATTAATTAGATTTCAAGCACTTTTGTTTTGATTCAAATCTGCTTGTACACATACATGAATTTATTTTATTTCCCTGAATACATTTGATATTTTATCTCCCTGAATATATTTGAAATCAAAATGAATGTCACAATTCCAAGGCTTTATTGTACAAGGGTAATTTCTCTATTTATTTGAAAAATAACATACTTCAGGAAGTAATATTTTCAAGTTTTGAGTTTAATCTTTATTGTTTTTGTTGTTGAGTTTAAACTTATTGTATATACTTTTATAACAGAGCAAAATATGTCAATGATTTTTTCACTGGGTACTTTTTTACCTAACATTCCTATTACATGGAAATAGACTTATAATATGAATTGCATGATTTTATTCTACAATAAAATATCATGCCACTACATTTTCGTACAGAAGTAGGAAACTATTTTTAAAACATAGTATTAGTGAATTTGTTGCTCACCTTAACAAACATTAAGGCCTTAACTCTGTCCACTGCAATTCCAGATTTCTTTTTGTATTTTTTGTATACCTAATTTTCAAACAACCATCACCGATTTGACAATTCCACTTCTCGATTGCTTTTTCAATCATCAATAGATGTGCTACAAAAAGTATGATGGGAATATCATTCCTGGCCTAATGTATACCATATGATGAAAAAAAAATGCATGTTGAGGTTCAATGATATTGGCATTTAGAATTTGAATATTACCTCTTAAAATTTAAATAAATGTAGAAATTTATTGCACAATAAGATTTTGAAAATGAAACATTTTAATCAATTCCTGTATATGTTTGTAAAGTGAATAGAAAATTATACATGCTGCAGAAAATATTATACAATATTTTTATTACATATTGAAGTAGATTGTTAACTTTTTTATTTTCTTGTATACAAAAAGAAACATTGTAAAGCCTAAAACAAATTCGACTTCATAATTGTAATAAATTATTTAAATGACCAAGTCTGAAAAACATTTTTTTTAATTATATCTATGTATCTGTTTGGAAACATAAGCCAACTAAGGAAAACAGAGGGATGAAATATGGTATGTGATTCCAACATGAATTGTGTAATTTTCTACCAAATATTGGAATAAAATAAATCAAAAAGAAGGTTATATGTTCATCTGCATATAAACACAATATTTGAAAGATGGAAAGGAAAAGTTTTATTTGATTGTGAGAAATGTGTATACAGTTTTTTACAATCTCTCGCTAGGTGAACATTTGTCTGTCTTTATATTGATATGTATATAAACGCAATAAATCAGAAATATTACGACTTGGATAAATTTTGTTTGCAATCTGACCAAAATTGTTGAAAAATTTGATTTGTTCATTTTAACCCTCTGACTATATATATTTTTTAATCACTATTTAGATAGGTGTTTGCAAATAAGTTCAAAGTGAACTGATACTATATGTTACATGCTAATATGATAAAATAAAAATCTGTAATTGTAAAAATAAACACATTAAACTGTGAAAAATTCGGGAAATGGACTGACTGCCAAGCCGTGGGATAAGCAGCTATAGGTCTAAAGGATGACTCCCAAACATTTACTCATGGTCCCCCTCTCCAAACTTCAAGACAAAATTCAGTTTGTTGTATGTATCAATACACTCAGCAGTTGAAATGAGAAAAGGATGTACCTTATAGAGTATTGTGGCATTTAGGGATCCCCTGCACTTAAAACATTCAGAAGGTCAGAGACTCAAAATCTATTCTATTATCTAGTTCTATAAAACAGTCCAAGGGAGCATACCATCTATGATTGATAAGCATTTTGTAAAATACTATTCCATGTGACATAGGTTGTTAATCACACTTCATTTGATAAACCAAAAGCATGGGTTTACTGTGGAAGTTTACCATTTGTAATAAGATTTATATGGGCTCTTATTGTCTAATATTTTCATTATAAATTTACAAACTATAATTTCAGAGTGTTCAATTAATGTAATTTAGCTGTGTAATTTCATTGATCCCTTTAATTCATTTGCCCCACAGCTTTATAAAAAAATTATCATAGTTATTGCAACATATCTTCTGTTATACGTATTCTCTTCAAAATAGTGCAATAAAAATTTTATCAACATTACTAATTATTTTCTGTGGAACTTAATGTATATGCTTTTACAAAGCTATCTCGACGAGTACTATTTATTAAATCATCCTACTCTTAAGTATTTTGTAATCTTCATCACAATTTTGGTACAAAATTTTTATCGTAAATTTTGAATAAGAACTAGAAATCAATAAATAAAGCACAAGATTCAAGCATGCTTTTGCTTTCTAAAACTAATATTATAGAAATTTCTTTAAGATCAAATATTTTTGTTTCCTTGACAATAAATTTCATGAATATGTTATATTGAATAGTAATTCCCTCAAATTTAGTATCTCTTCGTATTAGTTCTTGTGCTATAAAACATCAAACCAAACTTGGTATACTTTCTTAATTTGTCACTTATTTGAAAATATTTGAAAGATGTGGCATTGTAATTACGTAAATAGTTACTTAAAATGCTGTATCTAATTGTTCAGAATTCTTTTATAAAGATAAGGATACAATGTTATACTTTTATATAGTCTTTATTCAGTAAGGTATTGGATTACTTTAATAAGTACAAGCTATGTATTTAAGCCTAAGAAAAAGAATGCATTATTTGAAAATTTTATGTAGTAAGCAATGGGTTGCTTTGTTCTGCACATATTTGTAACTAAGTACAAAATAATGTAAAATCTGAGTTACAGCAGATTGAAATTATTTTGTATTTCATATTATTTGTACATTGCTGTACATAAGATAGCTTTTACTACTATTCCCTCACACATAAAAGTAATCTGTCAGTTGTTTTCTGATTTTTTTTCATTGTTTTGTATAATTTATTATAAAGTAATTAATTAATAAATTATTTTTGTAAAAATTAATACATTTTCCAGTTTGTTATGCGCAGCTTTTCATTTTTAAGTGATAATAAATGAAATATTGAAATGTATATGATGCTGTCAGTATCTCATTATTGTAAAAATTGTTATATCGCTAGCTTTTACTCTTCTGTATGTTACAAATGTATGAATGAAAGATAAAAATCGGTTATCACTTTATGGCTTTTTTCATATTGTACTTTCGATAACTGCTTGTTTAAAATGTTGAAATTCAGAATGTAATAAAATATTTGAGGTGGATGCACACATATCACATTTAAATAATTTGGTTTCTCAGCATTCTGAAAAAACTAATTCCATTCGAAAGAAAATGAAGTTTTACGATTTTAGAATTATATGCCTTAAGACATTTTTTTTATTTACTAAGAATGGAACTTTTGATTACTTCCTGTAACAATTTTTAATGTTGATTTTTTTTTTTTTTTTTCCCTGTCTAACTTCTATTACTTACTGTATCTGACTAGTGCCTTAAATTAATTGTGCATGCATTTCATATTTTGCTGATTTATATTGTACTAATGATTTTGTATTTCATAAAAGTTACTCTTTTATATATCAATTTAAAATATATATATATATATATATATAAAAAGAAATTAGCTGTTTTTCTAAGATTACTTCCCTCAATAACTATATTTTGCTTTCAAAATTTCTTTGATCTAAATTGAAAGAATATAATTTTTATTTCTGAAATCCTACATGTTCATTAATATTTGGCTGTGTTGAATTTTTTTTAACTGCTGTACAAATGCAGAGATGGAGGAATTGAAATAAAGTTAAAAATTATTACTCTGTTTTGCTTAATTTTGTTTAGTACAAAGATATTCATGCAAGAAAATTTGCTTTCCTTATTGGGAAAAATCATTATATTTTGATTACATTCATTTTATTTTTTGGGCTGAATTTTTTAATTTATTCTTTTATGATAAATTGAGGGGGGATGCTCTTAAAGCATTTCTTTTAAGCAGATTTTTTAAAAAATTAAGTGTCTTATATTTTACATTAGTTAGTATCATCATATATAATGCTTAACCATCTGTAGTTTGAATTTAAAAAATCGTAAAACTAATGAAAAGTTATCTTGATCTCTTTAATATATTAGTTCTGTTATATTTAATTTAAATAATCAATTATAGATATGAATGTCATGTAGAAAATCATTCTCTGTATAATGCTGTCAGGTTGCCAGAGACTACAAGTGTTTTTTCTAATTTATAAATTTTACATGAATCTTCATTTTTTTTATTATATTAAAAGTCTATTTTATAAATATATTTTTTCTTATTGACTTTTATATTCCATTCCTAATGTATTGTAAAATAATATACTGAATTAGAATTACAAAAAATGACTAGAAATTGAATTAAAAAAGGTCTTGAGGAAAATGCATGCTGAACATATATTACGAAAAATCAGTTAATTTGATTGTAGCTTGCAAGAATAAGGAAAATTGCAAGTTGATATCTTAATCAATTAATTTTTTTTAATCTAGCTGAATTTTTATTTGATAATTATTTTTAAAAACTCCAATTTGATAAGAAATTTTATTGAAGTCAAAGACTAACAATACAATGTATTGATTTTTAAAAAATTCCAAATTGTCAAAAAATGCATAATGTGTATAATTCTTATATTTGCATTGTGTAGAACTTAGTAATAATGAGTACAAAAAACGAGTACAGTTTGGTTTAATCTTTTAAATGAGGTTTGTAAAATTCAAGTACTGCACTTTAAAATTTTATCTCTGAATTTAAAATTTTATCTCTGAATATATATTTATGATTGATATTGGAATATATATTGTATTTGAAATTTATAAAGCTAATTTTCAATTCTATAATGAAATATAAATGTTTAAGCCACTTTATTATATTAACTATTTTTGTCTGATATTTTGTCTCCGAGTATGCAGTGCTTTAAAATCTTTAATGCATTCCTTGAGGCATCTTGTCACTTCCATCAGTATTAATATATATATATATATATATATACCTTTTACCTTAAATTAATGATAAATCTGTTATCACTAAATTATGCCATAACCTGCTTTAATCTTATAAATCATAACAGAAGCTTACAATGATACTTGCAAATAATGCTGTAGTAAAAATTACCTTATTCCTCTCTATAAAAACTTGGAAGTTCAGCTGTTTTTTAAGACTTGGAAATCTTTTATTGCTGTTTGCATACTTACATTTTTAATCACTATATCTTTCAGAGGGTTGCATTTAGTGGTTTCATTGTTTGCTTTAATGGTTGCAGTGTGTTTACTTTTAGTGGAAGTTATAGCTCTTAGAATTAAAGTTTAAACATTACAATACATGAAATGTGCACAAGTAAAACAGTTGTACAATTGCATGTTTAGGTTTTGTAATTAATTTGAAGGAAATATATAAATTAGGTATAAATATGTTCGTAGCCTTTTAAAATTTTGTAATTCCATTCCTAGAATTGCATAATAAATTTCATTCATCATGTTACACAGCTTCGCATTAATTTATGGAAATAATGGAAAAAGCGTGCTAGAATACTGGAAATTATCTAATTATATCCAGTGTCATGAATGCTTTAATTTATTTAATTTTATTATTAATTTGAGTGATCTTCATTATTAGATGTATTATTTAAATTTTTTTAAGATTTTTGCGTGAAATTCGAACAAATCAACTAAATTTTTCTGCAGATGCAATGACAATGATGAATGCCTAAAAAAACTATCTGTAACTTTTTAAAGATCAGCTGTTATTTTTCTTGTCAAATTTTCAAAAAAAAAAATCACTGATGTTGGAAATTAAAATCATAAACACAAAATCTGTATTAACTAGGAAAGTATTTGACACTGAGAGAAGTTGTGGTACAGGTTATATATATATATATAAGTCAAATCATGGTGCATTTTGTCTTGAGAAATATCTATTTCATTTAGAGAGTGGCCACCATGCACTGTAAAATGAGCCTAACCATAAGTCGTCATATTATTAATGAGGATATCAATAAATACTTGCGGCAATGAATCTCAATCTTCTAAAAGATTCTGAGGGAATGGGCAAAACTATGTAATAGCTCTTGTTAGCCCGTCTCAAATATGTTCTATAAGATTGAAATATGGAGACTTTGTTAGCCAGTCAATATAACCCATTCCCCCCCCCCCCTCCCTACAAGCAAATCACCAACAATGTAAGTACCGTGTCTTTGCATTATCATCTATAAAAAGAATGTCTAGATTTGCAGCAGCACCCTGGAAAATTCTCACACAGACTTCAAAGATCTCATCCCTGTAATGCTGTGCACATACACTACTTGCATCAAACGTGTAGTAGTGTATGATTGCCCAACTTGATACCACTCAGACAAGTTTCCATCTTGTATCTTAAGAATAAATTTCTCTTATGTTAGAAGGATGACAAGAAGTTTCAGGTTCTCTTCAAACAAAGACTTTCAAATAACTGTGCTGATCAATGAAAAGAGCATACTGCCCAATCTTGATATTTCATATCTGTAACGAAAGGGTTCTTCTATGAGACACTGTATTAGACAATGGATAAATAAGCTTTACTCTGCTAAGTGTCTGTATACTATTTACCTTTCAATTATTTACCATGTACACTAAAAAGCTCAATAGCTACTTATGAAGAATGGCCCTATGATTGTACATTTGAAGATGTTCTTGAGTGACTTCAACCCGACCTCCTTGTGATTGTACTAGTTGATTTATAATTCCTTTCTAATGGTTACCATTTGTGGTGCTATTTTTAACCCTGAAACTATCTCCTCTTGAAACTGCCAATAATTCTCCATCTCATTAAATCAGTTTTGAAAACCCATTTTTACTGTAATCAATTACACTTTTGAGTTTAAAGCTATCTGTATTCACAATGCTTTTTGCCAAAATTCATCAATGCTTAGTAAAATTTTTCATTCTGTATGAAAACACTGAATGCCATTTATTCAAAATGGCTGTTAGCATTGTGCTACTCTTTCTTCAAAATGTAACATTAATTTTATTAATAGCAATTTTGAATTATTCTGCAAAACATATTTATGACTTTGGGATCATTTTTGTGGTGTGATTATAGTTTCATAAGTTCTGAAGATTTTGACAATGATCTTTATTTATGAATATCTGTAAATTTTAGAAATTGTGTGTGGTTGCCTGATGGGGTATTGTTCAAAAGATTTTGTACTTATATTTATTCTTTTGTTTTATAAAAACGAAATGAGAGTGTGTATCAATTTGCAAATCCAGAAATAGGAGTGATAGTAAGGCATTTGATCTGTTGTGGTAGGTTTAAAATATTTTAATTCATTTTTATAACAAACTTTTTTTACTTTAAAACTAAGTATTCTGTAGTATAAAGTTAATCCAGTAAAAAAAAAAATTATATATATATTCATTCTTTTTACAGGCATTCTTTTTCAGAATTCTTTTTACAGGCATTGTGATTCTTATTGATTTATTTTAATGTTTCTTAAAGAATTGAAAGAATAAATTATTTAAAAAACAAAGATATTTCATGGCCATATCTGGCATTTGTTGTTTAAAGGATTTTTGCCCCCCTCCAGTTCTGTTGTAACTTTTACAAAATATTCATCCTGATGTGGTAGAAATTTTCTTTTATCCTTTAAAAGAAAACTCATTCTAATATATTTATATAAATATTTTCTGAAGGTTTAAAGAATTACTGAAATTAATAGTAGAAGAATGAAATGAAATAAGAGTTTTAATAATTATTTTCCTGTCTATGAATCACTTCTGCCATTACTTTTACCACAATGTCATCTATTTTCCACTGCACACGATTGCATATCATTTCCCAGGAATGTCTCTTGGCTCTAATATTCTTTGGTTGATCTTGATTAGCGAAGTAACAGTGGATGCAATTGCTGAAGTGTTTTTCAGAGTTCATTGTAAAACTTCTGAAATATTCATTTCTTGTTTTTAATGTATAATGATTTAAGTATCATTAAAGAATCTTAGAAGGAAAGGAAAACATGATTACATATGACTGTTTAGGAAACGAGAAATGGTAATGGATGGGCTATTGAGCTTGGCTAAAACAAATTTTTTATTAACAAAATCTGTACAGTTGTGGATTTTAAAAGTTAATAATCATAAATGAATTTGTTTTAAGCTAAAATAATTCTTGAATTTCTTAGTTTGCAATATCTTTTAGAGAATGCCTGCTTTTCTGTAATAGAACTTGTATATTTTGAAGTGAATACTTTTTCCTATATTAAAAGAAGAATTGTACTGATAAAGTTTATTGAATTATAAACTATTAGGTATAGAAATTAATTAATAAATTAAAACTAAGAATACATTTGTGTGGTTTCTTGGGTAAAATATAAATATGAAATTATCATAATCAAAGTACATGCTGTAAATAATAATGGAACATTGTCAAAGAGTAATGAATGTGCTTGAGGAATTAAATATGAAGCTCTTGATATTGATGAAATTTTTCTCCTATTGAGTCGTGACTACAGTGGAAGGATTTCCCACTGGCTAATCCTTTAAACGAGTAAGTGAAGTTAACATTTGTTCCAGTTATATTCAGCTTTGTTTATCCTAGTTATATAAATGTTTGGATTTTGTGAATTTTTAATTGCCTAGTTTCTCAAGTTACTTTCATGTTTGTTTGCTTTTGTGGTATATCCTCAGATGTTTTGTTAATTATTTAGTTGTTGGTATGAATATCTTACATGTTTGTTAATGATATCTGAATTAAATCATTTTTTATTATATCTTTAATATAGTCTGAAACTGGCAATTTTTTTTATAATTTTACTTTAATCATAGCTTCTTAATCTTTATATAATTTGCTTCTGTGCTTGCTTTTGGCTGCATTTATTATTATTATTATTATTTTGTCATAGCTCAGTGTTGACAACATTTAATGTTGCAAAAAGCTTTACAGATATATTGCTTCTAATCAGTTTTTATGTGATATTTGACATTAATGAGTTGGAAATTTTTTAAATATATTTTTTTCAATATAGATATATAAACATTGCAGGGTTATTTTGAATGAGTTGAATGTCATAAACAGAAATTGAATGTGAAAAATGGTATGTAATTTTCTGCAATGAAATATTTATCGAATTCTACGTCTATTGAGGAGCAAAGCAGGAATTGTAATTTAAAATAGTTGTCAATGAGATAAATATTTAGAATTGATCCTTCAATATCTCCTGATTAAATAAATTCTGAAGCAACAAAGGATATTAGCAAATAAAAAGGTTGTAAAATAAATGTCAAAAATATTATACGTAAACAATAGGCTTTTCTTCAAAATGTAGTACATGGGAGAAACTACTGTATAAAAGATTTTTTCCTACAGAGAATAAAAGGCGATTCTGTGAAAGATTTTTTTGTTTAAAATTGAACATGAGAATTATTAGAAATGTATTTCAGCACTGTGTATATCATCTTAAAGGAGATAATCTAGATCTCATTGATGATCTTTCGTGCCATGAAAATGCTTTATTCTGATTGTAAAATATTTCATTGTTATAAAATTTTCAACTGTTGTTGCTGCTTGGATATATTGTTGATAATCTTGTGATGTTTGCACAAAAAAATAAAATATGAAAGCTAAATTATAATTTTAAAAAATTGCTAATATATGTTGTTAAATATGCTAATATATATTTTCAGAAAATTTTGATAAATAGGGGTTTAGTTGTGAAAGAAAATTCTGTATATGGTTTCTAATTGTTATTGAAGATTTTTGTATTATAAAATTTGTTCCAACCTTTTGAAAGTTGAAAAATAATTCATAGTAATATTAAATAAATAGAAATTTATTTTTGAATTTGTTGTTTGAAGGACCTTTAAAGATACATATGTGGCTTAATCATGATTTCAAAGATAATGCAACTGAAAATGATATTTTTTCTATAAAGAAAATACATTAATGATAATTTCAAAAATTTTATTGTACTTAAAGATTCATAGACCTTAAAGTAATTGAATAGCTTTAAGCATATATTTTATCAAGGTTTATAAATATTATTTAAATTCATATTTAAAATGCATCACAATGGGTTAGGCAGCTTTAAATTTCTTCTTTCAAAAATGAATCTCTCGAATGTTTCGAAGATTCGTTTTGTTTTATGCATGTGACATTTGCATGGACGGAGACATGAAACTGTTTATTATTAAATCAAGAAATGGAAACATGTTTTAACAATGAATTTGGATTAAATATGTGGGATTGTATTACTTGTAAGCATCATTTCAATTTTCTCAGGATTTTTTAAAACCAGATTTTATAAAGAGTAATTGAAAAATCATAAAAGAATTTCTTTTATAAATAACCTGCAGCAAACATTCTTTTTGATATATACCTTTGATGAATTTCTTATATTTATAAATTCATGATAGCTGAAAGAAACTTTTAAGATTATTATATCAGATGAGCTTCTCATAGATTTTTTTAAAAAAATCATATTACATTTTTTAATATCTCATGCTGAAAGATCATAAATAAGCTGGCATACCTTGAACATTTTCCTGTTTTAGTCTAATATTGTTGGAACATGATTTTGGTATTTGATTGAAAAATATACCGAGACTTACATGAGTGGTAGATAATTGCTGTTGCAGGCTTTATGATAAATTACAATTTTGGAAAATGTATTATTTGTAAGAAATGTTATTAACTTAAAAAGGACAAATTTTTCCTTCAGTGGAGTACTTAATAAACAGCTATGAAAATATTTTAAAGCATTGAAAAATCTTCTGTCAGATGAAGATGAAGAATTTTGTAATAGAATTCTGAATCTAAATTATTTGAATTATTTAGTGCCTTTTTGTAACTTTTGGTACATTTTCTAAATATTCTTTGGTACCTAATGGCCTGAAGCTGAAGAGGACTTTTAGTGGCATCAGATTGTGAAATTTCCAAAGACCATGATCTTTTTGAAATATTCTATAATTGTGCTCTCTATAGAGATATAATTTACCTGAATAGTTTGCCTAATTTGTGTGCATTTTCTGAAAAAAGTCAGATTAGGATACTGTGTTAGTATGTAAATTTTGGAAGTTACAAGGAGAATGAGATATCAAGAAACTCATATGAAACATTTTCCAATGATGTATAAAAAAAAATTTTTATAAGTTAAATATGAATTTTTTTTTTTGTATGTAGAATATTATTTTATCCAGCTCTGCATATTAATTATAAATATATTTTTATAAATATGTCTATTTACCAGTGAAACGATTTATTAAAATATTTTGTTTGACAATCCAAATCTCGGTGAATGTGACTGTGTGTTATTTTATTCTGTAGATAATTTTTGTAAGGATATAAATCTGATTTCCCATGATCCTATAATATTTTCACAAGTCCCTGTTGAATCTTTTGATTATGGACACGGTATGAAACCTATGACCTCTACAATGATTCCTGCAAAGAAGGAGAGTGATTCTAATGCTCCTCTCAAAGGTAGGCTGTGCATGACATAATACGTTCAGTAAATCCCTGTAGTTTTGTTATTCCCTTAAGAAAATTAGATACGTTATAATAATTGATCAGTGGAATATTAAATTGGTTCATGTAATATGTAGACTATGCCATCTGACTTCTATAATATAAAGTATTACTTAAAGATGAGCATGTAATATTATATCCATGAAAAAGCACAAAATTAATTTTATTGATCAAAGCATAAATCCTGTGAAACATGATTTTATAGGCATATGTTTACATCAAATATTGCACTTGTTTGACACAAGTGGTCAAATAAATTAATTGAAAATTGTAACTTCTGCATTGTTTGTTGAGGCTGTTTTAATTAATATTTTCTAATACAGTATCAGTTTCAAGCGTTTTATGCATTTTTTTTTTTTTTTTTGCATTTTTTCCACACTTTTGAGTATTTGATATTAAATTGTTATGTATTGGAAAATATTGTGTATTGTATAAACAGTACGGGGAAAAAAATTCTTAAAGCTCTTATAGAAAGTTTAACCTTTGAAAACTTTTCCTGCTTTATATATATATATATAAGATGCAATTTATATTCTTAATATTTGTTTATTTCAAAATCAAAATGTTCAGTTCATGCTTTGCTTTGGTTTTACGTTTCAAAAACACTAGGATATCTCTTAAGAAATGAAAAATAATTTCATTTCCAAAATCTGCAAGAAATTAACCAAATGCAACTAAAAATTTTCCATAACATAATTATATGAAAATAAAATTGGATATTAATAATGAAGTATTTGGAGATGTCCTTCTTTTTTTAAACCTGTGTAATCACATATGTGCTTATATGAAAATTTTTAATGGTATAGTTTAGCAGTGTTTATGGTTGCTGCTCCATAATGATTTTTAGCCCCTCTTTCGAAAAGAAATGTTTCAGTGCAAAATACTGATAAAGAAAATAATTAATTTTGCGTTTTTGAATTATCAAATTTTTAATTGTGATCTCTTTTATTTTCTTCTAATATTTCCATCAAACATCAAATGCTCGTGTTCACATTTTTTAATATGTCATGGTTTTGATTAGAAAAGTGTTCAAAAGTTCAGAGATTTTACTAAATTTTTCCTTCCAGCAATATATATTTTTTTACTGTTTTGTGAGGTTCTATTTAGAAAAGCGAAGGGGGACGTTTTAAAAATCCTCTTCATAGGATCTAGTAGCATCATGAAATTAAAATCATTGTTTTTAAGTGCTTTGAAGCTTTTAGCATTGAAGTGGTTCGTTCTTTTAATTATTTGACTATTTTTTATGTATCAGCATTTTTTTTCACATTACATGAAGCCAACTAATTGTTGAAAGTGTTGTACTTGGAATTGATTATAATTGCCAGTTCCTCTTAAGCTTTTCATGATACTTTCAACTTGAAATTATTCCTTCTCGTTTTCCCAACACACTAGCTATTTTATTTTCTTTCCAGTATTCGACTACTCCCATCGTGTGGACAGAGGATCTCCTCATGGAGATCGAGGCTATATTCCAGATAGGATTGATGAAAGACCCCCAAGAGAACGTGGGCCATCATTACGAGAAAGAAACCGAGACAAAGAAAAGGATCGAGACCACCGAGACTCTGAGCGAGACCGCGATCGTGACAGGTCTCGTAAAGACAATCGCGATTTGAGGGAGAGGGATTATGATAATCGTGAGAGAGATCGAGATCGAGACAGAGATAGGGAAAACAAAAGGGGTAGGGATTGGGAACGTGACAGACATAGAGAAGATTCAGATAGAGATCGTGATCGAGATCGTGACAGATACAGAGAAGATACAGACCGAGACAGTAAGCGTTTTAGATGGGACAGTAAAGCAGATTCTGAAAGAAATAGTTCCAAAGATAGATCCTGTCATTCTTCTAGCCAGAAAAAAGAAAGGTAACTAATTTCATCATGCATTCTTTTAATCCCGACCCTCAGCAACTTAAGTGTCTTCCAGTTCTTTATACTCAGCTCCAAAACAGATTTGTATATTTTCATGAGTAGATAGGGGCTATTCAAATTTCACAGATAATTGCATGTTAAAAAATTTTGATATGTCCATTTAAAGATCTTAAAATCATTACATTAAAATAATTTGCTTTTTAAAAGATTAAATGAAAAGGATCATAGTCTGACTCTTAATTTTTTGCACTTTAAAATTGCCAGATTTTTTTAAAAAATTGTGAAATAATTTTAAAAATAAAAACTTATTAATTTAACAATCAAAGCATACATTTGTGTGTTGCAATGCTTGAAATAGTTATCAAAATTAATATTCATGCTTTATTGTCTTTGCATTTTAATTTGAGAATTCGTTGGAAGAATTCTTTGTTATTTTGTATTATATTTAGCTGAGAAAATAACTGCTGGAAGTTTCTTAATGTGTAAATTTGAATTTTATTTTTAAGAGATATTAAAGGAAACTGTATTCTTATTTATAAAAGTTTGAAAATTAACTTATTGTTTTACTGTAGATTAAAAATAGAATTGATAGAAGTTAATTTTTTATGTTTTTGTTTTAAGTTCCATAATAAATTTTGCATATTTCCCTGCCTTAACAATTACAATGATAAAAATTTGTAAAATATCAGAATTTTTTTTAATTACATTTTACATGTAGATTCCATTTTACTATCATGTAAATTTTAATTTCACTTTTTAATGAAATATTTTTAAACATTTAATGCAGTGAGAAAAAAAAAGTGCTGTTTAGAATTTTTTTAAAATTATTTTTCAGCTTCTTTCTTTCTTTATTTTTTTTCCAGCAATGAAGGGATGAATATACAAGAAGTGTCATCACATTTTAAAACCTCATCATCTGTTTTTAAAAATGAAAGCTCATCTGAGTCCTACTTAATTGAAGATTTATTATTTGCTCCCAAACGCTTAACTAGGCCAAAACAGTTGGTCATTATTCTTAGAGGTTTGCCAGGTTCTGGTAAAACTTATGTTGCTAAGCTTATCAAGGTGAGTTGCATTTACTTCGTTGTTTATTTTGTTTTTAAAATGTTGTATTTTGGTTATAACTTTCAGAATTTCTTAGGACAAAGAAATTGAAAATGGTGGATCAGCTCCTCGCATTCTTTCGTTGGATGATTATTTTATGGTAGAAAAGGAAGTAAATGATGTTGACCCTGATACAGGAAAGAAAGTAAGACGAAAGGTGCGTATTTGTTTTGTATATGAGCTACTTATCAAAAGTTGTCAAAATAAACAAAACACTTTAAATTATTAGAATTAATAATACTTTCAACTATCCGATTTAGGGTGTACTGATGTTAATAGATAAATAAAAAGTAATTTATTGTATATTTATTTTATAAGCTATTTTAACTACTAGTATTAATTGAAATTACTTGTATGAAGCTCTGACTGAAATTAGTGTCAGTAATGGAGTCAAGCAGGGTGATATTTTTTAACTTTTCTTTAGAGAAAATCATAAGAGATTCAGGAATTAACATCAGAAGCAATATTTTCTCAAAATCAACACAAATTTTGGCCTATGCAGATGATATTGACATCATTTCAAGAACTGTTTCCACGTTAAAAGATGCTTTTTTTTCTTTAGAGCATGCTGTTAATAGCATGGGACAACATAAACAGCGAAAAGACCAAATATGCCCTTACTAACAGAACCTCCATGAATCGCATCTAGAAATTGGTTTTCGCCAATTTCAAGTTGTCCAAACGTATCTTAGTTACTGATGACCATAGTATAGTTAAGGAGATTCAAGGTCGTCGAATGAATGCAAATAAAGCCTTTTACAGACTAAAACGATTTTTTAAATCCTCACTACTATTAGGAATAACAAAATTTTTATTATATAAAACCATAATTAGACCAATATTTATCTATGGCTCAGAGACCTGGACCCTGACCAAAGCTGGAGAAAATAAAATAGCCATTTTCGAAAGAAAAATTCTGCGAGCCATTCTTGGTGGGATAGAAATCAACAGTGTTTGAAGAAAAAGATATAACTTTGAACTTTATAAAATCTATTGAGAGCCAGATATTATAAAGTTCATAAAAATAAATTGGATGAACTAGGCAGCTCATATATTTAGAATGGAAGATTATTCCATATTAAAAAAAATTCTTTTCGTAAACCTCTAACAAGTAGGAAAAGGGGTAGACCCAAATTGAGATGGATGGAGGCAGTGGAGACAGACTTCCTGGCTATCTAGTAATGAAACTGACACACAAGTGTCAAAAATAGAATGCAGTGGAACAGAAATCAGAGGAAGCCACTGGTACACCCTGGGCTGTCTAACCAAATATGATGATGATGATTTTAACTATATTTTTTAATTCATGGATAATTTTGAATAGTGCAAATACTTATAATAATGTTCTTGTTTTAATTCTAATAGAAACAAAGATATTTATATTTGTTAATACTTTTCATTGACCTATCTTTGTTTTAAAAAATGAGTGTAGGATTTCAATATATATTATCCTTTTATTTGCTGTTGAAATTTTAAATTATCTTTCCAAAGCTGATTTTGAAAATTTATTTTCATCTTAAATTTTTTATATCAGATTAAAATAGGTGATTTACATTATTACTACATTTTCTTAGTGAAGCATTGGAACTTTAACTCATTGTGTCAAATTTCATTAAAGAATTATGCATAATAATTTAGCTTATGGTATTTTCTTTTCAGGGCATTTCCCCCCCCCTATTAAAACTCCTTTTTATACCTTGAATTTCAAGATTTTTTATGCTTTTTTTCTTTTTGATCAAAAAAATAAATGTATGTATTAAAAATGTTAGTGATTTTATATAAAAATTGACTGTTTGTTTTGTCATTTGATGCGATCTTTGCTGTTGGCATAGGACCAGAAAGTCGAAGTCTTACTTAAGATCTGTCATGTGGGTGGGGGGAGCTATATTGGATTTAATGTCACAGATCAAATATCTTCTACTAGTGTGGCTCAAATGTTTTGAGTGGAGATGTCTACTCGGGTGTCATCTTCATCATCCGCTTTAGGTTCAAAATTACATAATAGCTCTCTTGTTGCTTGAAAATAGGAATTTAATATTGATCAATTAAACTAAACTAATAACTATCTAATTGGTTTAACTGAAAGTAATATTAAAAATTTTTCTCTAGTTTATATGTACAGACTAAAATTATTCATTTAATGGTCTCACTCATAACATGTTTAAGTCTGATCTATAGGTTTTGACTTTTTAAATTTAAGTTAGGTCTGTACTTAATAATTTAAAAAACAAAGTCAATTTTATTGATCTTTTTTTTTCTGTTGTTGTTGAATGCTGTTTATTAAAATTCAGACACTATAACTGAATAGTTTTTAATTTCTTTTTTTTAATATCAAAATTAGAAATAAAAGGAAAATTTTCTTATTTTTTAAGGAATTTAGATTTGAATATGAAATTGAAATGGAAGAAGCCTATAGATCCAGTTTATTCAAGTCATTTAAGAAGACTATTGATGATCGTTTCTTCCCTTTTATCATCGTGGATGCAGTGCATGAGAAATCCAAACAATATGAGCAATATTGGAGTTATGCAAAACAAAGAGGTTTCCAGGTAATATGATAAAAATTTAAGAAACATTAGTTATAAACGTGTTATAAAAGTTGTGAATATTTTATGAAGTTGCAAATTTAATTGAATAACTGTTCACTTAGATTTTATGGAGTATCAATTTTTACTCCATCATTGTACATTTGTGAGTTTGCTTGTAATCAGTGATACACCAGTTGCCAATGCATTGAAAGCTATATGTGGACATATTATCACAGAATGATTTCATATGTGTCTGTATTTTAGAGCTATGGAAAAATTTAGTTAAATATTCATTTTTAATTGTTTTATTGGAAAATATTGATTATTGTTCAAAAAATTAAATTCTATCAAAATTTATTGAATTAGACATGTTATATCACATTGTGCAACTTTCTCTATACTATCATTAGTACAGCATATTAAAGATAAGAATCCAATATTAAGAAAAATTCTACATTTATTCATCTTTGAAAAATCAGTATAAATTGATATTGATGGTTGTAATCACATAATATTGTAATTTATGTGAAAATAGAAGGTTTAATGATAAATATGAAATTGAAAAAATAATAAATTTAGTAAAAATGCTTCACTTTCTTTGCATAAATACAAATTTTTCTTTTAATAATTGCTGAAGTTTGAATTTAAAATCTCTTTAAAAAAATATTTTTTTTAATATTAGCCATGACTAATTTAATACAAAAAGAAAAGAATTTTGACATTAAATTGTCATAACATTGTTCTGTGATTATAATAGTATGAACAATTTTCATATCATGTGCAAGCTTTTAACTGTTTGCATTATTTTGGAAAATATTACTTCTCATGCATGTAATTATAATACCATTGAAAAAAGTGATCGAACAAATTCATTAAATATAAGATTCATTGAGGGAACTTGAATATATTATCAGGATATGTGATCTTTTAGAAGCTTTTTGAAACCTTGTTTTAAATATAGGAATAATTTTTGTCTTGGAAGTGGATGCGTTTCTAAAATTAATGAGAGTTTTATGGTATTAAATTCATTGCTGTTTTTGCCAAGGAAACTATACAGTGTTCTTATTGTTTTTCCTTTATGAATGTAGCATGTCAGTTAAGCTTATTTTTATTAATTACAGGTTTATATTGCTGAAATGGATTGTAAAGATCCTGTCATTTGTTATAAACGAAATATTCATAATAGGTCTTTAGAAGAAATTTCTAAGGTAACATATATTTATATTTAAATATTTATGGTATTCAGAATCATACATTTAAAAAATTTTTTTTTACTTTAAGGTTTCATACATGACAAAAAATTTTATTTCAGCTTGAATTAAAATTGTCATTCATATTTCTGTTTTACATTCTGCAGCTATCTAAACTGGAATAAAAATTCATATTTACTGAAAGATTTTGAATTAAATTTATAAATTATTAATTTTTTTTATTCATCTATGTTTTAATATGCGTATCAAAAGAAAATAAATATTTTCTCCTGCCTCTTATCTATCCTACTAATCTTATCCAATAACTTTTAAGCTAATTCTTTGAATATTTTTTTATGCTTTTTGCATCTAACTTCTTTACCACTAGTTATATTTCATCCAGCTTAATCATTTTTGAAAAACATACTATATTTGCACAAAGATAAATTTCTGAAATGAATAAATAAAGTTATGGCTATGCTTATTACAGAATGTTTAAAAATATAAATTAACATAACTTCTTAGAATTCATATGAATTGAGCATAAGTGGAAACAAAAAGAAATTTAAATTAGGAAGTAAAATAAACTTGCTAAATATTAAAATTGACTTCAATTTTTATTATGCAAAATACTAAATAAGCTCTATTTTTTGTAATTCAGAATCTGAAATTAAAATTAAAAAATACTTTTAATTAAATTTTTAAATTAATAAAATTTTATACTTTTAATGTAAATAAACATATAAAAAATGTGTTATGAACTAATAAAATATGGATTGTGTAAAATAATGGAAAGGAATTTATTTATTAAGTCTATAACAACTAATTATCCAAAGTTAGCATCATAAAAATAATTATTTGTGGATTTTATATGGAAAATTAATTCTCATATAATTCTCATATTAAATTTCTGAAGGATAAGGAATGAAAGAAATTATGAAATTAATAAAATATAATTATTTTTTTAATGACCATTCAGTAGTATCCATATTATATTTTATTACCAACATTTTAATGTTTAGTTTTAACTCTCCCCCCCCCCTCCTAATATTTTTGTTTATCAGTGATTTCTGTTCCAAAATTTTAATCCATATACATTCCTCTTTTTATGAAGTCTCAAACAAAAAGTAATGTTTCACTTTTATTTATTTATTTTTGACTTACTTTTTGAAAATGTTTCTTTTGGGATGATTAAGGGATTTTTCTTATGCTCGATAAATATTTACTAGAAAAAGGATTTGATTATTTTCATTTAAAAGTACTGATTTCTTCACCATACAAATGTTGCATTTTAAGGTGTATAATATTAATCTAATTCCATGTATTCAGAACATATAATACATATTTATTTGTAATTTGCTAACATTTTTTTAAGGAAAAAAATATGATACTAAATTATTTATTTTGTTTCTTTGTGAAAGGGAATATTATTCTAACTATTTGTTTTGTTTATTTATGAAAAGAAATATGATTCTAAATTATTTGGTATGTTTATCTGTGTTTTAGATTTTGGAGTCATGGGAGCCAAAGCCTCGTCACTTTATGAGCATTGATATTCGTTCTCTACTGCAGGATGTTGCTATCCAAGAAGTATGTTAAACTAATTGACTTTAATGCCATTTTACAATTTTTTTTAATCCTTTTTTTTTCCTTGAAGAATTTTTTTATTAACTTGATGATTTTATTAAGGAAATTTATTTAAAATATTTAAATTTCATCTGTTTGATTTTTTTCTATATAGATTTGGTCATTTTAGTACCATTGATTTATATGGATTTAAATGTTAAAATAATTGTAAGATTATGCGTAATGACTTCTAAACATAAAAGGCAAAATTTGATATATTTCTTACTTTCCTCAAATATTATTGACTCCTCTTTTGAGATATTAAATATTTTTTAAAATCATTTAATATAAAAAAATTATTTATAAAAAAAATATGTAATGTTTTTAAAAATAGTTTCTGTAAGTTTTATTTTTTTAAAAATGGATTATTAAAATGTTTAATTAGATTTTGTTCGATGTCATTCTATGATTCCTTTCGAAGTGGTTAATTACACTTTGTTCAAATTGTTATTCCTTCATTATTTTTAAAACGATTATATTTTGTTCTAAATAATTTCTTGGTTTGATATTTTTATCATTATTAATGATACTTAAGGTGGAGATGGAAGTTGAATCTGATGATAAGAAAGATGATGATAAAGATGAAGAATCTAATAATAATACTGATGGCATGAGTGTAAGTGTTTATTTATCTCTTAATTTTACCATAATAATAACTTCAACATCATTCTAAGAGCATGATTGTTATTTGCAATATAATTTATTTAGTTTCATGTTCCGAGTCGTTGGGAAAAACTTGAAGCTACAGAAGAAAAATTAGGTATGCAATCAATTTTATCTTATGTTCATATGATTTCATTTCAATTTACTCGTTCCCTTATGAAAATTTACTTGTTCACTTATTCCCTTATTATCCCCCTTGTTCCCTTATTATATTCAATTTACTTGTTCCCTTATTATCCTTTTCTTGGTTCTGCCACAGGCTATAGTCATTTTTTGCAGGTTTTTAATGTGCTGAAGTTGTCAAAATTTTAAAATTGTATAGTAATTAGAAAAACAAATTTTAAATTAACAACTACGAAAAATAATTAAATAAAAAAAATCTTTTTAGTGCATGAATAAAATGTTTTGTTTTTTTTTTAATTTTTCTGTAAGATATATTTCTATTTGAAAGTATTGGGTGCAATATATATTCTCCTGATTAAGAAGGATATTAAGCATTATAATGTTATAAATTAAATTATGCTATTATTAACATATTCCATATCCTAGGTGAACAATTTAATTATTCATAATCTATTTTTTTATATTAAATCAATTCATCATGTAAGCAAAAGGCTTGACTCATGTTGAATGCAAAAATTCATATACTATTAGATGTAACTTTTTTCAGAGTATACTCATTAGTATTTTTATTGATATTGATAATGAATGTGTGTGTTATCTGTTTGCATATCCATTTGATTTAGTTACCAAATTTGGCACAAATGTATTTTAGAATGTGAGAATGGTCATCTTTGATTAAGTTTTTAAAATTTTAATAAAATTAATTTTAGAAATAATTTTTAAGAATATTAATGTAAAAACCATTTTTGCACCATTTTAAAATTCAAATAATAATTTTTTTTTCTGTACCTAATTTTTCTCTAATTTTTGTCAAATTTAAAAATTATTTTACGCATAATTTGAAACAATATTTTTAATTGTTACAGTGGAATTGTTTTCATTTTTTGTATAAATTTTGAATCATGTATTTCTTTTCAGTTGTTTAAAATTAAAAGATGAAAATTCTTTCTCATGTTTTTTGGTGAAAGGATGAATTTTAATTTCTTTTCAATTTCACCAAATGTTTTGTGAAATCTGTTAAGAGAGAGCTGTCTAAGATATTAAATATAGTAGGGATTATGCCCAGTAAGATGAAATATTACTGTTGTTACTTTTTAATTTATTTTATCCTTTAATTTGAATAAAATATGCTATGTCATTTAAATATTAGAATCTATTGTGTATTTTACATAGAAATAGAAATTGTTGTTGACAACAATGATTGATATTCCTGGCCGGTTTGCAACTTCAGATACCTGACATTATTTAGTTCTAAATGTTTTTATCAATCTTTCTATGGATAAATATACTTATTGTTAGTTGTGTTAAGTAATTTAAATTTCAAATAGTAATAATAATGCTGGGGTGCATGCTGCCATTCTCTAAAATATATGTGACAAATTTGGTATTGTAGTCAGTCTGGCTATAGACTGCCAGCTCACACACATTCATCTTTTTAATTAGTGGCGATTATTATTATTATTACCATTTTTTTTTCATAATTTCTGGCTTATTTAGTGATATCTGAACAGTCTTGTACATATGTAATAACATTCTTTGTTGGTGCTTTTGCAATGCATGAAAAAATATTTACAAAAAAATTGTCTTTTTGCAGATCAACTGGATGGTCTCCGGGTAAGCAAGAAAAAACATTCTTCAATGGAAGATTATTTACAGCTTCCTGATGACTATGATGACAGAAAATGTGAACCTGGAAAGAAAAGAGTAAGTATAATTTTTTAATATCCTTTATTACAGAGTTTCATAAAAAAAATGCCATTTAATCGCCCAAAGATAAATAAAAAGTTTTTGCAAAATTATTTTTTCTAAGAATGGACAAAATAACTAGAGACCAAGGACACGGATGCTGGATTTCTAAGATGATTAAAAGTTAGCTTTTAAAAATTACAACTTTTATGCAAAAGCATTATCACATGAAATCAATGAACTTGAATGTGGAGTTTTAATCGAAACTCAAAGAGCTAATTCTTATCATGTGACAATATAAACTCTTATTACAATATTAAGCAGTAATAAAGTCTTGAAATCTTTTTAGAAATTGCCTGTTTAATGAATAATTCAGAATTAATTGCAAATTTAAAGTGTGAAATTACAAGTAAATTTTTATGAAATTTATTTTATTTGGTAATCTGCCATATTTATTATCTGTAAAAATGATTTTATGCAAAATTTATTATGACAAAAATGGTTTTTAAAAAAGAGAATTTTCCTGTCACAAGAAAGCTACGGCTGAACTAATATTTTCTTAGGTGCGTTGGGCTGATTTGGAAGAGAGGAAAGAGCAAGATCGTCTGCGTGCAATTGGCTTTGTTGTAGGACAGACAGATTGGAATAAGATGACTGACCCCACTCATGCAGATAGAGCACTCACAAGGACCAAGTACTTTTAAATCCATACACTTGTGTCATAATACTTCAGCTCCTGATATTTTTTTTTCCCCTTCTTTTCTTCTTTTACATGTTTTGTTGTGCATCAACTTTTTACTATCATATTGAATGATTTTCATTACATAAATTTTTCAAATGCTGTTTTTCCTTGTTGGAACTCAAAAGGAGGTGAGGGTATTGTTTTCCAGCTTTTATGATCAGAATATGATCAGTAACTTAAAGAGTATACTTGAAGCCATCTTTAGTCATATTTTAAAACTGATTGTTCCTCATTTCTATAGATGGCTTTCTCTTTCAGTATTGTAAAACTTGCATTGCATTCTGAAGAAGGAAATAATAAATGTGGCTGTGTCGATAATAAGTAATATTATATGTATATTTTCTAGATTTGTTTCTTTAAGATTATTTTCATTGTCCATGTCCATTTAATTGCTGTTGCCATATTACATTATTATTCTTTGAGTTCATTGAAAATTTTCATTTTGTAATGGTAATTATCTATATAAAAATATTTTTTAAACTGTTTTCTAGTATTTATTTAGCATAACACAAAGAAAAATAATGTATCTTCTTAAAGAATATTTATTCTAGATTACCCCCATCCTTTTTAAAGGATTTCAAACTAATATTCGACTCAAGGATTTAAAGATATAGATGGCAGTGATTTACAATATTTTAAATAAAAAAACTTTTTTTGAATTTAAAAATAGCCTTTTTCTGCAAAGAAATATTGCAGTAGCATTTAAAATTCTTTTGCTACATGAGTCATTCATCTATGTAAAAAATGCAACTAATATCATTGTGAGTTCAAATCATCACATTGTAGGAAGAAATACATGTATGTATTTAACTATAAATATTCTAAGTTGTATACTGCATTTAGTTTTCGTTTCTTCTTACTATGTATTAAAATTCATTTCAATAAAGTTATTACAACATTTTGATGTTCATTAATATTATTGAATCATAAACTGTGATTTAAAAAAATGCATTTTAAAAATTTCAAAGTGGATTTTTGGGAGGTGCTTCAAACATCTATAGATAATTGCTGAATATTTGCTTATAATACTTAAGAATATGAATGATGCCTGAATGCTGCCTCTCTTTCTCTGTATTACTAATGGGTTGTGATACTCGGGTGATAAACTTATGACTTTGAAAATTGGAAATTTCTGAATTCAAACCTTAATTCCCTGAAAAATCTGCTTTGTATTCTATGTAAAATTCTTTAAATTTAGTTACATTATTAGAGCAATATGTAGCCAAGCTATGTAAATAATAATTGTATTCAAGCGATGGTAGCTCAGTGTTATATAGCACCTCCTGAACTTATTTTTAAAAGCTAAAATTTCTTTATTATTATTATTAGTTTTTAGTTTGAGACTTCAGTTCTCTTTGCTTACTTTGATACTTTGAAAAATGGGAGGGAAACTGGAGATGAACCAGCATGCAAGAGAATTGCAAATTGGGGTGATTCGTCATGCAGCCCACGAAAGCCCACTGTGCATATAACTGATTGGTTGATTTTTAAGAAAAAAAGGAACACTTTCGCCCTTGAATTTGGAGGTACTGAACCTGCGATCGGAGCAGACCCAATTTTGAGCATTGGTCTTTTTCTTTCACTCTCATTAACATTTTTTTTTTTTTTTTTTTTTTTTTTTGTCAGAAATACATTTGGTATATTGAATATTCATTTTCTTTTGTTAGAGGTCACTTTTTGAAATATGACTTGATTTTCTAAAATGTTATTTTGAAAAATATTCAGATGAAAATTTTTCAAAAGGATTAATCATTATTATTACATGTAAAAAAATAATGACTTTTTGTTGATCATTTATTGCATATTTTAATATGTGGTTTTGAACAAGCATTATTGAGCTGATTGGGTGTAAAGATAAAAGTGCATAAAAGAAGGTTACTCTGATACTCTTATATATTGAATTATTACTTATATGTTATAGAATATTCTATTAAAAATTACAAGAAATTTATAGCATTTACTGATATTTTACTCTGGATATCAGATGAAAACTTTAAAGCTACTTATGTGTAAAATAGCTTTTTTTATATATAATTACACTCTTTTGATAATTATTTTTTGCAGCTCTGCTTATTTCTAAGCTACCTGTAATTAAACTGAAAATATTTTTTAATTAAAAAAAATACTAAGACATTTTTAAAAGTGCTACTTTTTGAAGGGGAGAGATTAAAATAAAAGTGCACAGATATGTAAACTTAATTTTTGGAAAACCTGTGAATAAATTTTATTTTCGCAGCAGTCCACATTGTAAGTGCATTAGTTTTTTAAGATTTCAGTAAAAAACAATCTAAAAAATGTATAAAACTGATCTGAAATGTGCTTTTTTGACAGTAAATTGCTTTTGTCTATTTCAAACCAATACGAGTGGTCGCCCCAAAACTTTTTCGTAATAAAGGTGTTATCCAAAAATGCCTTGCATAGCACTGATGTATAATAGTAACAAAATATTAACTTTTGGCGTGAATTTAGAATTTTTACTGAATCTGTCGTGTCATCCTTGGAAAATTATTTAGGGATTCATCCCTGTCGTGTGGTTAATAGTAACCGAAAATCGAACTTGTGTATTTAATGCATTTTTTTCACAAAATGGAAACAAAAATTTGACCCGAGACTGCACTTGTAGTCACAAAATCTCATACAAAATTTGATATATTTAAATCAACCCATTTTCAATTATCGTTTTTACATGTTTCTAAAAGTACAAACCAATAGACAATCAACCACTTGTTCGATTTGGCTGTAAATTCGATAGATGTCTAGACTATAGATGTTAATTCAGCATTTATTTCTGAATTTTATTTAAATGTATTCGTTTTGTAGTTATTGTGTTAACTTATATTCGAACAACCGGACAGACAGACTTCCTCTGAACCGATTTTGCTCAAAATTTGATAGAAATCTACAAATTCGATATAAAGACCGTATAGCAAATTTAATCTGTCTCGCTCAGAGCATTTTTGAGTTATCTTAGTCACGGATATTTTCCAAACTAATGTGTTTTTCGAACCCATGGAGGTCTAAAACATGGAGATTTGTCTCGAGTCAAAATCTCGAGTTCGATTTTCTTTTAAACTTTTTTTTCTTCTTCTATATTAAGTATACGAGAAAATAAAAATAAAGGCGTTCTTCTCACTCTAACTCGGAATGATAAAAACGAAATATATATTCCGAAAATGTTTTGATTGCATTTTTCCATTTGTCATCTCGATTTAATATTTTCTCTCATTTCACATTTGCCATCTCAAATTAATATACTCTCCCAGCTTTCCATTGTTAGATTTTCTTGACATCATTGGCATCTATTGAATTGAAAAAGTCTTGTGAAATTGAAATCGCTGAAAACTTAACTAAACAGTTTTCTGACTTTTCGGAGTGAAAGTCCAAGAAAATATTTTGGAATCCTAAATTATTACAATAAATTTACCCTGGATTATGTTTATAAATCTGACTATACATTTAAAGCAAAGCTTAAACTCTTTAATTAGTTTGATTTCTTCAGAGGCATTTCTGCATTCCCTTTTAATTTTATTTTTCTTGAAACAAAAGAATTTTCTTTCAAAATTTTGTAACTTTGTTATAATTTTTTTTTCCCAGATCTAACAAGATTTTAAATTGAACATTATTGCCGTATGATTAAGTAATAGTAATTTATGATTAAGATCTGTTTGTCTACCTCAAGAATAGCTCCCGTTAATATGTCTACGATAGTCTGTTGCTGTGGTAACAAGACCTGCTCTATTTTGAATAGGGGATTTAAAAAGAAAGGCATCCATGTTGGCTTACTGATCGCCTTGATGACGTATTGGCGAATTTTTTAAATTGATTTATAAAGAGTGAAAAAGAATTGTTTAATATATTAATTATATAATAATATTTAAGCTTTTAGACATAAAAATGAAATATTAATAAATATGCAATAAAGATAAAAATTATTACAATAAAAAAGTAATTATTTAACTTTTTAATAATTGTTTAATATTTTCATAACTATTAATAATTATCAAGGACTTTAGATTATTAATACAATGACAGAACTTCGTTGATTATTAAACTTTCAGCATGTATTTTCCAACAATTTCTAAGGCAAAACAGTTTTCAAAGTAAAATAAAATAAAATACCGTCTAAATTTCGAAAATAATGTTCATTCAAGCATTTCAAAATCCTCTAAATCACTCTCACAAGTTTCGGTTTCTTCTGAATCAGAATCATCATTGGTATCAATTTGAAATGACAGTTCGTCCACTAAATCTTCTAACAGTCCATCTTTCTACCAATAATTATTTTCAAGCTTTTCTAAGTGTTTACAATGCGCTGCCCATTCAGCCGAAGTAACTTCAGTGATAGCTGTTTGAAGAAGAGATTTCAGATTGTCCAAACTTAAATCGCCAGTAACATTTCGTTCCTTTATTATTCTTTTTACAGAGGACCACACAAATTCGACTGCGTTCAAATCGCAATGATAAGGGGGTAGTCGGATAACTTCATGTCCTTCCTTCTCTATTAAATTATCTCTATGGAAGATTATTGTCTGTAAGAGAGAACAGTTCCGCTTTTCGCATTTTTTGATCGCAGGGTATTCCGTTGTTTTTCAACCAGTCTATCATAACTTTTTTTGTAGAATACTTCGTTGGAGTGTGGTTTTCGACAGTCGTATGATACGGTGCATTATCCATGCATACGATACTGTTTGGTTGCAAATTTGGAAGAAGTTTTTCCAACACCCATTTTTTAAAGTTTTCATAGTTCATTTGTCCGTGATAGTCGCCACTTTTTGTTGATGCTTTATATACTAGTAAAGCACCCGTAAGGAAACCCGTTGATGATCCAGCATGAACAACTATAAGTCTATTTTTCGAATTAACATTTGCTGCAGCTCCCAAAACTGTGTCATTTTGCCAACATTTCTTAAATGTCAAATTGCTGTCTACCTAAGTTTCATCAATATAGACAATCGGTCGTCCAGCTTTCCTGTGACATCTCATTTCTCTCAAATATCTGTGTCTCCAAAAAGCAATATCTGGTCTTTCCATGAGTACTTTTTTATTATTCACGCACTTCTTCCATCGGAAATTCATTGAATGTAAGATTTTGCACAATGTGTCTTTTTGCCATGAAAATCCAATTTTTTTCTTTCAACACGGGTAGTAATTTTCTGAGGGATGATACTTTCCTTTCTTTTATGTAAAAGTCTTCAATTGTTTGCCGTATAACACACTTGTCAAAGTCGTCTATTTCACAGTTTCGCTCACTAGGTCTTTTACGGTGTTTACCGGGTGATTTTAAAACTGTCGATGAGCCCGATGATGAAACTTCCTTTCTTATTTTTTTTATTGTAGCTTCAGAAATTCCAGTTGCTTGAGAAGCCCTTTTCAGAGCTTGTGGGAGTGGAATTAACGCAGATTTTGATGAAGCTTCATTGGAACAAAATTTCGCAACATTATATACAATTTTACGTGCCTGCGATTTCAAAATTTCACCCTTCCTTAACTTAAAGGCCATCTTGCAAGTTTAGCAAAATCAATTAAAACGGTAAATAACAAATAATTTTAAAAGCAAAATAAACACAAGGATAAGATAACGCGTGCAACTCTTTTAAATCCGAGAAGAAGAATGACGTGATGTAACCTTTAATTCCGCCAATTCCCTACACGCTTAATCCCCATTAGAAATGAACTAGTCCTGTTATTACAGCGACCGCCACTAGATAGACTTCTTGGCGGGAGCTATTCTTGTGATCGACACACAGTACCTTATATATGAGCCGTTTATTTTGAAAGTGGGGCAAGTCTATTTTTTGTTATTGCAAGATATGCAAAGGTTTGCATTTCAATAAATTTAAAAATATTGGTAAGTATAAATAGATATATTTTTTGTATTTTGTGGTACCAGATAATGTAAGTTTATAATCCAATAGTGTTTACAGTGCTGACTAAAAAAATAAGAGTTTTATTACAACTAAATGGACTTGCCTCACTTTCAAAATGTATGAATTATTGTAAACGTTCATTTAATTGGGAAATATTTCAGCCTTTCCTTTTAATAAAAAAACAAAATATTATTCAGAAATTTATAATTATTTATTCATTTGATAAAAAATGAAACAAAACAAAGAATATTCTTGTAGAAAATATAACATAACAAAAAATCAATTCAGTTTTATTAAGAATTTCAATAAAATTATTCATTTTCAGTTTATACGTAGGTATAATTAAATCGAATTTTATTCAGAATCTAAGATGTCATCAATTAATGGTAGTTGGATAATGGTCTTTAACTAATTTACGATTTGATTTTCTATAATCTATATAGACTCTATGTTTTCCATCTTTCTTACGAACTACGACAACTTGACTAGCATAGGGTGAAGAACATGGTTCTATAATTCCATTTTTTAACCACTCGTCTATCTGCGCATTTACTATATCACGTTCGGCAAAGGGTAAACGTCGAGGAGTGGGGAAAATTGGCTCATCCTCAGTAAGCATTATATCAAGTTCGATATTCGCGGTTTTAGTTTTGTTAGGTTTATAGGCTAACAAAATCTGTTCAACCTCATTGTGAGTTTGTTTAGAAATATTCGAACCTATATCAAACGTGGGAGTATCGGCAGAAATAGCCATTATAAAACTGTCAGTTTCAACAGGATCATCAGATTTAGAAAATTTGGAAAATACACCGTCAGGTTTAATTGTCAAATTTGCCTGATTTATTACGTCGCAACCTATTATTAGATCATAAGTAGTACAATTATTAGGTACCACAGAAATAAAAACAGGAAAACTTTGTTTATCAATAATAATTTCAGATTCAAAGGAACCTATTTTATTTTAGTTTGGGAAAAACCGAATCCAGAGTCTTATCTTGTTATACGTTAAAGGCGGGGATCCTAGTTTAATCCATGCAGAATGTTTGAGAAGTGTCGAAAAACTACTAGTATCGACTAATCCGGAAAGTGTACTATTAAGAATAACAACCTCTTTATGCATATTCGACGGAGAATGCAATAAATGTAAATTGTTGACATTATCACGTGGGGTAGAACTGTCATTCCGAGTAGTTCGGTGACAATCGGAAGATTTATGTCCGAAAAGATTACAAGAAAGACATTTAGGACCACGATTACGATTAGGGCAAGACTTTGAGATATGTCCAAAATCATTACAGTTAAAACAACGCATCTCACTGTTAGTCGGATTACTAAGATTCGATTTTGATTCTCTTTGTTGAACAGGGATTTTATGTATTGTACCACGTCTTTAGTCGTCATTAGCATATCTAGAATACGACATCTTTGAATTATTTGCGTTCACTGCACTTACGATAGTTTCGAAAATTCGTAATTTTTCTTTAAACTCAGAATAACATTTCGCACCGTAAAGAATAATTTTATCAGAAGAGGAACCCTGTATCCCATTTATTGTGTATTGAATAACAGAACATTCATCAATAAGGGTTTCAGATTGATTCGCAATTTCACGCATGGCAATAAAATACTGCATAAAAGTTTCATTTGAGCGCATTTTACGTCTTTCTAGCTGTTTATGTATTTCAATAGAAGTTACTTTATCGGAAAATTCATTAATTAATGCACTTTTAAAAGCTTGATAGGAATTTAAATATCTTTGAAAGAATAAAAAAGATTTAACTGCGCCGGAAACTAACCTCTTTGCAAAGATTAATTTTTATTGTTCGCTTAAAGAAGGAAAAAGCGAAAGATTCTCTTCAACATCGCAAAAAAAAAAAAAAAAAATACTTTTAATCGAATAGGAATTGTTGCCTGTGAAGTTCCTACAACTACCACAGAGATCGCGTTATAAAAAACAAAACTGAAGGTTTATTTCATTCATCGTTTGGTTATTCAAGGGATCGTTTTAGAGTGATTCCCTTTTGGCGCCAGTAATTAATGCCTGGCTCTTATTTATGTACTAGCCGCCTTTGGCGACCAGCCGGTTCGCCAATCTTAATGTTCGTTTAAATTTTAATAATTAAATATTTTATGCAATTCCAACTTTAATAGATTCTTCATCAAAATATATTAAAACTCCAAATTTTGATAGTCATATAATTCACTCATAATATTATAAAGGCCTTGAGTCATAACGTAATATGTATCTCTCTAATTTTCTGTTACCTCTCGTAGAATTTATGCTTTAAATTAAAGTGGAAATAATTAATCTGCAATTAATATAATAATATTTTTAACTGAAACAAAGCAATTTTTTTTTCTAATATGATTACTGATAACAGAGTCACTGAGCGTTTAAACTTCATGGGCACTAAAGAATATCTTTCTGAATTTATGTAATAACTCAAGAATTTGTCAACAAAATTTTCTCAGATTCATCATGAACCGATCGATTAATTAACAATGTTTAATTTTAAATGCATCAAACACTAAGAAAATAAAATGAATCGTTTAAAATAATCGGTCGAAAACAGATTAAAAAAACGATGTACTTAAAACTATAAGCATATACAAAAAATATATAATTAACATAAATACAATTTAATTACAAAAGCATGCAACTAACCTAAAAATAATTTAAATCAAGAATCATCCGTTGATAATATTGTCAACAATCAGAAAACAATGTGCATGCGTGAATTTTCAACGCCAGTTACGGTAACGCAAATGCGTGAATTTTTCTACGCCAGTTGGGGTAACGCTATGCAGATTAGACATTTTTAATTTCCTTTAGTCTGTGTTATTTTAATTCAAAAGTACTTCAGAATGAATCTGAAAGATCGATTAATTAACAATGTTTAATTTTAAATGCATAAAACATTAAGAAAATAAAACAGAATCGTTTGAAATAATCGGCCGAAAAATGTTAACCCTAGCCTCATTACTGTTGGGAAAAGAAACAAGCCTTACTCGTTTGGCGGTGGGGAAAATGGAAGATTTTTTTGGCGGGAAAGTTAGTTTTTAATAATTGAAATTCTAATTAAAAATTCAAAAAAAGGAACCCCAGGTGCACATTCTCGACCTCTAAGGTACCAAATTTGGTAGCTGTAGGTCAAATGACCTGGCCTGTAGATCGCCTACACACAAACACACATTGAGCTTTATTTATAAGTATAGATAGATGTTTCGTCTGAAGTTACGGGGATGAGGAAGGAAGAATTATTGCCGGTATTACTAGATGAACTTTTGGTTTGAGAAACCTTTTGAGAAGACAAAGGTTTTTCTTCTGTTTCCGATAAAAAAACTAGTATCGAGCGAGTTCTGAAAGTTATTTAAATGTGTAAGGGCTTTAGAAATATTTTCAGACAAAGCATCTTTGTCGGTCTCAGTTACTTCTAAGTGTAATAAATTAGAAACGGAGATTAAGTCAGATAAAGAAAAATTCTTCAGCAATTCTTTTTTATGTTTTTCTACATCTAAATTTTCAAATCTTTCAAAATGTCTCATTTATTTTCGAGAAGAATGGTCAAAATTACTGTAACCTAACACAGAGTTAAGCAACATGATTGAATTAGTTTTAGCATATTTAAGGGAGTTAGTGATTAATTGAATATCGCCTAGTTTTAAAGACATTGTAATTAATTAAAACAGAACTAGTACACATTAAATCAGGATTAAAATTTAAAGGGAGAATAAAATAAATTAACGTACTATAAATTACAAACTTATCAAGAATCGCATTTATTTAGAGGTGAAAATGCGGGAGGAAAATTACGCCTACCTGGTTGGGAGCAGTCGAACTATTCACTCTTAAATGATTCACACATTTCCAAATAATTCAATTTCTTCTTTAATTTAGTAATGTAGAACAGGATTATGTTCCTTTTTTAAAGCGGCCAGTATATCTCAGCACAGTTGCACAATAACACGAAGTAATTGAATCTTGAAAGTGTTCACTTTTTCACATGAATCATATCCATCAAAAACGTGCACTAACGTCCATTCATCAGTCCAGTAAATTATTCACAGCAAAAATCCACTCTTATCAAAACTTTTAGCTTTTTAAATTGTACTAACGTCCACAACTTTTTCAACAATTTGGCGGGATCTGCTGGGGTATTCACGAGAAAGGCCGAGCCCCCCAAAATGTGGGGAAAAGCAACGACCAGCATTAATACGAAAATATATTTATTATAATTAAAGGACAAAACATTACTATACTAACATAAAACATAAAAATACACGAGCTTGAGCTGTAAGTCTTACAGACTCACTGCCCAACTCTCGTCTGCCAATAATGGCGGGAAAGCATCACGTGATTAATGACGTGACGCAACATGGCCAGCATGGCGCCATACAGGATGTGGGATCTGTCAACACTTCCCAGTTATGGATGGAAATTCCCTTGTTCCCTTTTTAATGACCATCATCTCTTTGACTAACCTTCCCCCCCCCCTTTCCCACCGATGGAGGGAAAACTTTTACTTTTTCGTGTACGTAGTACAGAGGAATTATAATAATCTTCAACTCAAGGTTTTAACAAATCTCCACGTCTCCCTGAGTTCAAAAAATGCATTTTTTAAAAATGTCTGTGTTTGTGATCAACATTACTCAAAAACGCTTTGAGCTAGATAGTTGAAATTTGGTATACGGTTTTTGCACCAATTTTGCAAATTTCTATTAGAGTAAAATCTGCTTAGAGTAAGCCCGATTGTTCTAATATAAATTAGCACGATAATTGCAAAATGAAGAATGTTGGATACATAATATATATATAATTCTTTACACAGATTTAACATCTATAATGTAGACGCCTGTTAAGTTTTGAACCAAATCCAACTACGAGTTGACTGTCGGTCTGTACTTTCAGAAACGTGTTGACTCTAAAATGCAATGGTTTAACTATATCAAATTTGGTATGGGATTTTGAAACTACATATGTAGTTTTGTGTCAAATTATAGTTTCAGTTAATTGCGAGAAACTCGTTTAAACACAAATTCTATTTTCTGATACTATTAATCATACGCCAGAGATTAATTGCCAAAACACTCGCCAAGAATAACATAATAGATTCAGAAAAAATGCTAAATTCACGCCAAAAGTTAGTATTTTGTTACTGTTGTACGACAATAGTAACAAAATTCTCTGTTCTGGCATGACCAGTTTATTAGAGAGTACGCGAGAAAGTTTTGATTATCATGTTGGGAAAGGAATGATTTATTTCTATTTCCTTTCTGATGTTGTTTTTACTTCTTGTTCCCTTAAAAGTGATATTTTTCTCGAAGTATAATTTATTCTTGCCTCAAATTTGCAGGTGTACTTGTTAAGGTGATAAGTACGTGTGCCTTATGTGAGTCGAACCCTTAAGTTAAAATTTTCATTAAAAAAACGTAGACCATAAATTTTTTTGCTAGTGGAAGTTTTTTTGTAACTCGAACTCTGGGATCTTTTTGACTCATAACTGCTGAAATTAATCTCTACATAAAAATAATATTTCTGTAATCGCCTTATCTTATTCCATTGTGAAAGCTACGAGTTTCCAAAATTTACTTTCTTTGTTATATTAATTTCAAAATAACTTTTTATTTTTATTCTCATTTTCATATTACATACTTTTTAGATATGTTTATCTATTTAAACCCTTCCATTGAAATACTTTTTTTATTCCCTTTATATTAAAAAATTCACTTGATAATAGTGCACTTTTCGATTGCAGTTTATTTACAGAAATTTCAGATAAGGTAAAAAAATTGGAATTAAGAAAATTTACTGTATTACTAAAAGTGCACTAATTTTTTTAAGTTTTCTAATTTTTTGTAATATAAACGAGAACTACACTGTGAAATCATTGGTACGCTGGAATCGAAATTTTCCTGTAACGTATAAAAGTTCGGAGGGCAATGCATAACATCTTCGTCTTTTGTGAAAGAGAACGTTACGAACCTCTGAAAAACATAAAAGAGAAATGTTAATTTGTAATAATAAATTAACATTAAAATTAGAAAGGTTATATAAACTCACACTTTTGTATGATTTTGTCTCATCAAGTTATAGGAGGTGTCTCACCAGACAATTTTGTTTCAAAAAGGTCGATAGGACATCTGCTATTTTAGTTGTCTTCGTCAAAGAACGTTAGAATTGCTTCACCATTGATTCTCGTTTCTGCAAGCAATGCATTAGGCTTGTGAACCTCTAAAAAATATAGTAGCTGTATGGACCTTAGCACATTAACTGCCACCTGATTCACAGCTACCGTCCAATTAGTTCATATCTACTATCTGATTATCGAGCGCAAATGCCATAGAACCAATCAGATAGTAGATATGAACTAATTGGACGGTAGCTGTAAATCGGTTCTATGGTATTTGCGCTCGATAAATTTCCCCCTTACCACTCAAGTGTCAAGAAAGGCTACCACATTATAAACTTTATCTTTGCATGTAAGATCTGGCGATTTTACAATGTACGCCAAATGGTAATCAACTCACTATGAATGAGAAAGATACTCCTTGTCTCTGATAACGAAACGAAACTTCCTTGTGAAAAATGCTGATGACCCTCACCACGTTTCAGACGAGCGTTGAAAATAATAAATATAAAGTGTGAGAAATTTGCTTTAAAAATGTATTTATTAAAAGGAATACGTTTATAATTTTCCCACACGAAAGACATTTATAAAAATTATAATTCTGATGTGCATTATACAAATTTAATCTAATAAAATGAATTATAATTTTTAGTTTTATGAGGATTTAATCTTTATATCTCTTACGGTTTAACTTTATTTAACAAAATGAAAAAAAAATACATAGAAAGGGCTTTAAATTCAAATTTAAATGGATATCAATAATGTTTAGTTCTTTTTATATGTATGTATGCTTTTATGCATATATATTCTCAAGCTGATACTTGAAATGAGCTAATGTATTTTTTACGTTACAGCTGTTCAAATAAGTTTTTTTTTTTCCTTGCAAAATAATAAGCTTCTTGGTTGGCTAAAATAAATGATAGGAATCATATTAATAATCTTAAAAGCAACTGCTGGTTAATTCTCAGGAGAAAAAAACAAAAACATTTTCAATAAGAAAATGTTGATAACTACTGAAATTCCTTCAAATCTGAAATATATTACTTCATTTTCTAGCTTATTTACTGTCAGATTTAACTATACATAATCTAGTGTACCTGAAACGACATTTAAATGCAACATCTAAACGGCTACATAAAAAAATAATATGAAAATAATAAAAAAGCGTTAGAAATTTTTAAAAAAATGAATATAATTTCTAAATAATTCTTTTTCAATATTTCACAACATGCATTATATGGTCATTAACATTTAACAAAAATAAATAAAGAAAGAATAAACTAACTGCAAAAATTTCTGTCTCTGACATTCTGCATAGTCAAAACTGTTCTGCATTTCTGAAAGCTTATCCGCAATTTTTGTTCATTTGTATGTAACTAAAATTTTTAAAAAGTTTGAGAGATTCGATTAAATAACTTGGTAGGAACGTTACTTTTTTCAAAATAGAAATTATGATTACTCCTATATAACCAGGAATTGAAGAAAAATAGTTGTAAAATATATTGTTTCACAAATGCTAATACACATTAAAAAGCATTTTTTAAAGGTTTCTATGAAAGTAGTAACCAACTTAATTTTATAATCCAGATTTATGGTTGCTAAATTTACTTAGCTTGTTCTTGATCGCTTACTCACAAGAGCATATGTAACTTCAAATTCTATTGGACATCTAACATTTACTACTGTTCTAAAAACCTTATAAGATTCCGCTTTTTATGCAATACATCTCTTTTAATTTTCAGTAATCTCAACAAAAATGAGAACTTGAAAAACGAAAGCGTTTAAATTTCAACTAATACAAAAACTTTCTCATTCAGCATTGTTTATGAGCATTACAGATAACATTCTTATCTAATATTAATTAATTTCTCTAACATTGATCCTTATGCATATAATAATTTAATCCATTAAGGAGTAACAGGATTTAAAAATGGGCAGACTTTCTAAAAATTACAGCGCTATAACTTCCGAAAAATTACAACACAAAATTGATTTTTGCATTAAGATAAAACTCAAAAAAATTTCTTTTTAATGATATTGTTACGAAATTTCTTTACCGGGGTTCATTTGGATAGTGGAAGTTATATGGTGTGGAGAACTCTCAATCAGTAGGCAGAAGTAGAATAAAAACAACGACGTTTAATTATACAAAGATACACAGAACAGCACAAAAACGACAACTGTATACAGCACAGAAGACGATTATCTTCTCCCGAGACGTGTAGCATACAACAGCACACACAGCAGCATACAACCAGAATCTACTGTAGACAGTAGCGCACAGCTCAGTTCAGTACTAACTTGACTCCGTCGCTTCCGACTACTCTGTCCTCGACTTCTCGGACTCGGATTACTGACTTGGACTTCTCTGGCAGCTGCAGCCCCTTTTATAGGCCTCAGGAGGCGGGGCTAGTTGCCTCTCAACCAATCAGGAACGTTCGAGGCGTATCTCGGTTCCTACTGGACGGATCGGGAAAATTCTCGAAGTTTAAGGTATAATCTATTTTGGCGCCAAAGTCGCCAAATGGTCGCCAAGCTCTGGGACCCCCGACACGACGCCCAGACTCTGTCCCATACAGATGACTGTAAAACATTCTTTCCAATGATGGAACCAACTATGCTGGGAAGCAGCATTACGGACAATGTAACAATATCAATGCTTTAATCTACAAACTAAGTTCCGATGTTTAACAAGCTTTTAAAGGAATATTTTAACTATATTTTTTAACAATGTATTTCGCACAAAATAAAAATTAAATTTAAACTGCAAGAGCACGCCAATGGGAAAAAAGTAGCTTTTATCAACCTGTTTCATCACATTGACAGCAGTTCAAATTAAAAAAAAATCGACTATTATTGTAAATTAAATATATACAAGTGTAAATTTCAGTAAGTGTCTGTGTGAATCGAAAACATTTGAAATATATTTTCTAAAAATTAAATGGAGGAAAAGATTTCTATGACCTTTTACAATATCTATAGTATTAATTAAATTTAAGGCAAACATGGTTTAATATATCTATTGGATAATCACTGTAATCAGCGTCCATCAGTTAATTTTAATCAGGGGCACGCATCTACTAACAAAATGGTCTAAATGAACTAAAAAATTACATTTTCTATTACTTGAGTCAATTAATACTTCAATGAATTAAGAATTTTAAATTTTTACATAGGTCCTTTACATTACCGTTTGTAATCCTTTTACATGTTTACCCTTTTACATTAACCTTTGAATCTTATTTAACAAATTTTTTTGAGACATCAATATTTTAACACTTAGCACTTCGATCTCTCCTCTCAGGAACCATTCAAGGCAATGCATCATTTTGGCATTTTATTTAATTATTTTATGAAATTTTGACTGGTAAAAATACTTAAGAGTGGTAAAAATGTGTAGATTAATTTTCTGGAAAAATTCATATAAATTTTCGTAACAATGAACAAGTTCTCTTATTCGGTAAATATTTATGCATCTAATTACTTTTCAGAGCTCTAAGGGTTAAATAAAAATTCTTTGAACTTTAATCAACTAAATCATTTATTAAAACCAAATAATTTATGAAATTTGAATATCACTCTTCTATAAAAATTGGCGATTTTAGAACACTTCATAGTCCGTTTCAAAGAAGATATACCAATCTTTTACCAGGATTTCTCAACAGTGATTGGCTTATGATTATGAAAATATTGATTGTTCTAATATTGATATGTAAAAACTGATAGATTTGATCGCAGAAGATACAAAATATATTTATTGAACTTGAGTTAAGAGTTGAAGTGTCAAGAGTATTTCTCAGAATATGACTCCTTAGGACAAAAAGACTGTGTAAAATTTAAACTTCATAATTTTTTCATAAGAACATTTGTTGACTGAATTCAAATAAAATATTTTTATTTGCATCATTTAAATGTTTTGAAAATAAAAATAAAAGTTGAATTTTACGATGAATTAGAGAAATTTTTGTTGAGTAATTCGTTAAGATATTGTATAAATTACAAAATTTTTTCTCCATTGCATATACAACTTCAATGCTGAGCGACTCTACATTCAATTTTCACATTCAAAAAAAGATGTGCTTGGTTTCAGTAAAAAATGTTTTTATATTAATTGCAGTTTAATATTTCCACTCTAATATAATGTGAAAATTTTATGAACTCTGACAGAAATTAGTAAGTAATAAAATGAACAGAACTGTTTAAGGTCTACATAAGAGTATGACTGAATTATATAACTATCAAAATCTGGAACTTTGATAGCTAAATATTTTGCAGAAAAAGCTATTAAGAGATCAAATTACATAAAATAAATTTGAAAATTTTAGAGATCTTTTATACTGGCGAAATGCTGGTCACCAAAGGCGACTAGTTTCTTAATAAAGATATTGCTAAGTGAATCATTGTAATATGTATACATACACATAATTTTTTTTCCCCTTTTACGAGTATAGATAACTCAAGAAAATTCATTCAGAAATGAGATTGTTTAAATATTAGTAAATAAAACAGCTATAGATTCTCTTATATCTTACTTCTTTTTAAATGCATTTAATTCCGTTATTTATTTTTCTGATAAAAACAGTCTTATTTTTCTATTAATAATATAATTAATTATCATTTATTGCAAGATATATGAATAAGATAAATGTATGTACAAGATCTCATAAATTCAAGATCAAATAAAAGTTTTACAAAAATTATCACTATTCCACTATTACCAATTAGCCCGACCGAAAATGCAGCTATGCAAAACTAAACGTCACCCCTCTAGATGCGCGCTAAGTTTTCTTGCCAAATGTCCGAATCCCAGTAAACCTACAATGCAACAGGGGTAGGGAATAATTTATGGAGCGCAAATGCTCTATTGCCTTAGTGAAGACCAGATAATAAATCAGATTGTAAAGGGTGGGTTTATAGCTTAACCCCTCCCATTCCTCCGCGAATGGGAGGGGTTAAAGGAGCATTGGAGGGGAGTGCAAATTATTTTTCCAATTTTAGGACTAAAATACTGTTTTTACACATTTTTTACTAAAAAATAAAATATGCATCGGAAAGAAGATACCAATACTGATGCTGCTATTTTACTATTTTTATTTTATTTACGATAAAAAAAATTATAGAATTATTTAAATGTGCGAAGTTAAAGTTTTGCGACTTTTAATAAATATTTAAAAATACTTTGAGAAGTAAGAGAAAAAATTCCTTTGGCAGAAACCTGTGTTTTTATTCTTTCTACTGATTGCAATTGACTTCATAAGAAAGAAACCGCAATAGCAAACTTAATAGACTTAAAATATTTCTCCATAGGATAACATTACGTTTGAAAATTGTAGGTGGCGTGTATACGGCACCCTTAAGCTAACTTCTTTAAAGAATTTATTTTTCTTAAATTTTTTTTCTTATTTATATTCTTACTAAAAAACACAGCTATTTATCGTGGCCTTACTTTCTGCTCACAGAAAACAAAAACACCGTATATTTTACATCCATGTATTCCGAAGAATCACTAAAATCTGTCCAATAAGATTGAGGCTCTTTTGCTTTTCCGACAACATTTTAAACAGGATAAAATAACTGCCGTGAAACTCACAAATCTAAGAAAAGATGTGCATTCTACTTTTTTCCAAATGTGGCTTCTATCATCAAACTGCGTCATTTTTCTGCTCCCTTGTAAGGATTGTAGCGCTCAGAAGTCTTTCTTTTTACTATAGAAGGTCCAGTAAGCTTGTCAATTACTTATAAAAAGTAAACAAAATAAATAGAAGCGAGAAAAAAATTTGTTTATAGTCACGACTCGTAAATACCACACACTTCCAGCAAAAATGGATACTGTTAAATCTCTACTATCTCGCCGCATGACACTGCCAGTTTTAAAAATATAAGAGGCTGTGGCATAATGATATAAGAGGCAAGGAGGACAGAACCTGTTACCTTGTGGTTCGCAGTTCAATAACATGACCACAATAAAAAAGCAATTGCTCGGGTAGCGTAGTTGTTAACTGGCTTATAAGCTATTCACTACACGGTCATTGCAGGCAGTCAGATTTTGTACAGAAACGCTATGTATATATATAACAAAAAGTAATTTATTGCTGCTATGTTTTTTCTTTCTTTCTTTCTTTTCCCTCGCTCACTCTTTTTTTATATCTATGGCGGTCCACTTGCCATAGTGCAAGCTGGTAATCTGAGTAGTCCGATTTCGTAAAGAGAGTGGAAACCCTTCCCCAAAAGTTTGAAAACAACAATGAGGAAGTCTCACAAGTTGCAGAAACAACGGCCAAATCAAAATCGAAAAAACTACATTTCAAACAGTAATTCCCAAAAATTCGTCTAGCTAAATCGTAGCGCAAGATGATGTCGAAAAAATAAATACTTAGGGCTATATAATTTAAAACCAACTTATATTTTATTGGGATATGCGTTTATTAGATAAATTATAATAAATTGACATGGTTTTACTGTATTGAAAATGATAATTTAATCTTATTTTTTCTCATAGTTTTTTAAAGGATCGAGAGCCAGTTCATATTTTTTCAGTACCATTATTTATATTTTAAATAATATTTTAAAATTAAATTGGTATTTTTATATTCTTAATAAATAGCTAAAAATACTATATAAGCAATGGGTTAACAATTTTTTAAATAGTATTATGTTACTGAATCTTAACGGCTCGGTAAAAATTGTTATTTATTTTGAACTCGACTCCAAAACTAGCCAAGCCTGCCACTTGCTAGTCGCTTTCACAGCAGCAGATTCGCACGTGTGTAACAGTCCGCAATGTATTAATTTTCGTTCTTATTCAAGCCTTCTGTGATACATATTTAGTTAGTTATCTTCTATTATTTAATTATTGATCAGCTCTACTTGTAAGTATTCCTTTTTAAATTATTTATTATTTTACTATTGTAGTTTCGATGCCGGTTTAAGTTTTGGCGTCCTTTTTTTCTGTGCTCTGCTGCGCCTTCCCTTTTTGAAGGCGCGAAAAGTGGTTCAGGATTTCAAATAATCTTTCATATTCTGAATGAGTATTTGAAAAACAATTAAGTTGATTCTTAAAACGGTTTGAAATTTTAAACTGCGGTATCCTTTTAAATATGCATGAGGGATCGTAATATTGAACCAGCAACACATCAACCAGATATTGTTCCTTTCCCTTTAAATCTACTTTAATGTGACGTTTACTTGTATTGTCCCAATCAAATGTTCTGAATGGAATTATTTCTTTGCTAGTATTGAGGTTTAGTAATTATAATCAGATTATTTGCATGATCCTGTTTTGTTTAAATTTAACAAATATCAACGGTATTGCAGATTTTCAATTCATCTTCCTCCTTTCAATTATTAAGAAACTGATTATAAATTTTTATGAATTTAAATTGCTTAAACTTCAAAAATTAAAATCATTTTCTTTTGTTTATTTGTATCATTGTTTACATTTCTGTTTGTTTTACTTAAAAGAGAATAAACAACAATTTGTTTACCTGAGTTCAATTTTTCTTTTATGGAATAAGGATTAAAAAATCAGATTGAAAATTTTTCGTGTTTTCATAATTTTAATAAATATATATCTGAAAATTGATTTATGTACTTATCATCGAACAGTAACATAAATTACTTGAATATTTATTGTTTTAAAGATTTAATAATAATTTTTAATAGTAACAATATAATAAATAAATATATAGCATATTTTATGTTAATAGTTGCTTTATTGTGTTATCGGAACATTCAAATGCTTTTTATATTGCTGATTTGTTTACCTATTGTTTTATCAAAATCTTCTGAGTATTGTTAATTATTGTTTGCTGTATGACCTTGACTACAAATTATTTAAATATGAATATTAAAGTAAAAAGATTAAGAAATAAAACTGAAAAAATGATTTGGATAGGACAGAAATGTAAAGAAAGTATTACATTAATACCAGTGTTTTGAATTTTTTTAATAGGGATAGATTGTTTTAGTAGAAATTGTATTTTGTCCAAGTTATACTGTTTCTTTATGTCATACATTTATATAAAAATCTTTTACAAAAAATGCCATTGTTAAGCAATCAGCTATTACCTAGTCATCTTGGTTCATATAAAATGCTTTCTGCTATGAATTGAGTTTTTCAATAAACTTTGTTATGTGCTGTTTTAGCAGTATAGTCTTTTTAATGGTAGGAGCCTCCCCCTCCCTTTCATTTGAAATTTTGAGGAACAACAATGTTATTTCAAAACTAAATTGTAGGTTAGTAATAAATTGGTTTTATTTTTAACTGTGTTATAAGACTAAAACTAACTAAAGAAAAGTTATGAATTAAGTAAATGATTTTTAAATTCTACCTTGGGCACATTTACTGCCACGACTCTCACTAAATAATCAAATCATCTGTCTAATTAGATTACCTTTTTTTTATTATCTCTTAACTACAGTAGAAAGAGGGGGGAGGTCATCTAATTAAATAGATGTATTGGTACTGTAAGATAGTAGATGTGAATCAACAAGCGAGTCATGCAGTAGTCAACACGTCAAGAAATTAACATGAAATATGGCATGTTTATTAAAATAAGTGATGAATTATTTACAAATAATGCTTATTTAGACTTAAAATGGGATCTTAATTTAGTAAAATCCACTATTAATAATTATGTAAACGCTTTATATTTTTAATTATACTTGTAGTATTTTTTATTTTGTTTTCAATTTCATCTCGTGCAAAAATTTAGAAATTAGCAAAGTGACAAAAAGTTACTGATTATACAGAATATATAAATTACTATGTGTTGAAGGAACATGTATACTGTGCATGATTGTCTTTTTATAATTTTCATTTCTCATTTCCTCTGTAATAATAGGCATGTTGAAAATGTTCTGTATTTAAGTTTCTATATTTAAAATATTTTCTATATTTTTTGTTCTATATTTGAAAATGTTTTATATAGAAAAGATTTTCTGTTTGTGTTTGCATTTTTTTAAAATTACCTTTTTTTCTAATTTGTAGGTAAATAAGAAACCATGTCTGAAACAATGGAAGTGAGTTTTCATTTGCTATTAAATATATATTATATAATATGGAAGAAAAAGCAATTGTTCATTCCTTGGAGTTAAAACTTCTAATTTGTTAAATTAATTTTTCGTGGGCATTTAGTTTTATATAATAATATATATTATCAAAATCAAAGCTACAGATTTCAATTCCTTTGAAATAAACTTGCCATTTTAATTTACTTTGTGAAATATGATGTGTGCCTAGGAAATTAAGTGAATTGATGTTTGATTTGGTTTGTTAGAATATTTATGCATTAAATAGCTTAAATGTAATAGTGTGAATCGTAACTCTATGCTTGCTGGCTCTGTTGATTTTTTGATGATCCCAGACAATTTTTGGTAATCAAAGCTAATTTGTTTTCTTAAAATTTTAAATTCATTTCATTTTAAAGTTATCCTGTATTAATTCTTAAAGCAGAAAGGTAATTCATTATTAGAGCATATTTTGTTACCTTTCATTTAAGTTTAAAAAATGGAAATTGTCATTTAATTTAACATTTGTTCACTTATGTAGATAATACAACTATAAAAAATAAAAATTTAATAATTAAAACTATTTAAATATACTCTATTTTTTGCTTTTGCACTGACTTTCACTATCATAAAAAGTTGATGTGGGGATCCCTCTTCTCATTACAATGTTTGTAACAGGACAATCGCTTGTTGCAATAGATCACATAACTTTCACAAAATCTTTTTACCTTTTTCCCATCTGATATCAAACAATAAACATGTTCAGAAAGGAGTGAGAGACTATATTTCTACTACCCATTTTTCACTCATCACTATATCAAATTAATTGTGATGAGATTTTACCGAGGTCACATGGTCTCTTGCTATGACAATTGATTGTCTCTGTTTACTGATGGTCTAATGATAAATGATTATAGTGGAGCTAATAAGCAAATTATATTGGATATTATCAGTTTCTTTAAAAGTGGTAAAGCATCACATATAGATTTTTTTTATAATTTGCTCAAATGTTTCAATGTTAAAGTATTAATTAGTATTTGAGTCTTTGTAACATGTTTAAAGAAATTATGAAATTGGATAGTCAAATATTAAATCTGATATTCATATGTACTGTTTTTAAATTTACAACTTGTCTAAATAAGAGTAACAAAACATAACAATAACTTTTTAAAAGTCGTCTACAAGTAAATACATTTTTAAAAAGATTAATTTAAGGTTACATAATATCTTAAAAATGGCAAAAATATTGTTTAAAAAATTTGTTTTTGATGATCTCTATAGCTGGGAAATGTAACTTCTAACTTTAGATTTCTTATCTAAATAATTTTAAAAATATTTGAAATTTTCTTTTAACAATCTCAAATTGAGAAGACATGGTTGATTTCATTTTGAAACAACTTGTCATGTTTAAAATTAAAATTGTATTTGAATAAGTCAGTACATCTCTTATTAAATTATTCTACCTTATCTTTTACTGTTTCTGTTTTAAGTTGAACATTCTTTCTGAGTTTTCATTAGTTCTCAACTAATATCCATAACTTATTCCAATATTAGTTTTTACAGTTTTTTTTTTTTTTTTTTTACTTAGAAGCAATGCTGTTTAATATTCAAGTGTTTATTCTTTCTCTTTCTTTAGTGAAAGTATAATGGTTAAATTGTCTTTCTTTCACCAAGACACATAATGTTTTGGAAAGATGGTAGATTAGTGACAATAATAATTTTTAAAATTGATCTTGAATTGAATACTGGTGCAAGAATCATCGTTGCATCAAACTATATTATTTTGGATATTAAAAATAAAATTGATAAAATATAAATTATGCAACAATAAATTCAATGATTTAAAACAGAAGCAGTTTTGTGTTTAAAGAGGGTTATTAATTTGTTATTATCATTTTACAGACTTTTTTTCTACTTTATTTTAGAATTTTCATGGGAACCGCCTATAGAAAATACACGGACTATAATTTGAGATGCATGTACTTTAAAAGATGAGAATGTATATGATTTTTTTAACATTTTAATTAAGCAAAATTCTGTCATTTTTCTGCAATAATTTTCAAAAAAATTATAATTTACAAATAAATTTTACATTATTTTGCAATTAAAAAAATTATCATTTTAGTGATTTTAATTTTTTGCTCTATAATTTTTCATTTAATTATTTTAAAAAGCATATTTTCTGACAAAAATAATTGAAGTTCTGAACAAATATTAAACATATTGCAACCAATAAGTCAAAAATATAAGTGACTATTAAAGATTGACTATTAGTTTGGTTTAACAATCCGAATTGACTGTCAATATTCATACAAAAATTATAAAACATACATAATAGCAATTCCGTCTTTAACAGATCATTATTAGTACAGCAGATTTAAGAAACCAAGTGTTTTATTTACTTATTTCTGAAGGGACTCTGTAAAAGTATTTATATTTAGAATACTATATTATTAGCATGAAAAATGCCGTATATAGAATTGTTTTAAGTAAAAAATTAAGTTACATTGTTAAAAAGCTAAAAATAGCAGAATGTAACCATTTTTTTTTTTTTTAATGAAATTTAGAATTGGCAGCAAATAAGGCAAATGCATAGTAAATTGAACAGAACAGCATAAGGCTTCTAAAATATCTATTTATATCTATCAAAATTTAAAGCTTAAAAATATTTTGCTGAAGAATTTAAGACCAAGTTACATAAAATATTTATTTGAAAATTTCAATGACCATTAATCGTGGCCAACCAGTTAGTCGTCAATGGTAGATAGTTTAAGAAATAAAAGTCAATGGAAATCATTAAAAATTAAATATTTTATAAAGAATTTAAAAAAACAAAATTTAAAATTTTTTAAAATGTGAAATGTTTTTTAACAGACATTATTCTGTTAAAATCAGTATAACCTGTTAAAAGGTCATTGATTATTTTTACTATTACTGTCTACAATTTTTTTTATTCAATTGCTTTAATTGTATTAGGGTATTGTATTGCTTTAAATGAAAATTCTCAAACAGGTAAATAATGGATCCAAAAGACTTCACAACTTTAAATTATTTTTAAATTCAACTTTTCACATTTACAAAATTTGGAAGTGCATCTGATTTATTTTCTTTATAAATAGAATGGAATTGTAAAAATTTTAAATCGGATGATTGATATAAAGATGGAAAAGGGGCTATATGTAGCTTTGCAAATTTAGTATCCTATTTAAAGGTATTAATGATAAAATTGTGATTCTTATTCTATTTACTAAAGTTATTACATTTTTATCTACTGTCATAGTATTATGATATGTATATTCTAATATATCTGGACTAGATTCTTTTTCTTTAATTTCAGTTTTAAAAATATTTAACTTTTCCATTTACATATAACACCTTACTGATTATTAAAATGATGAAATTCATTTTTTAGATATACTAAAAGAAAAAAATTTTAGATTAGGAAATAGATAACAGCTAACAATAGTAATAGAGAAATTTTATTTGTTTATCCTCTTTAGAGTATTGTGATCATCCTTGCATCACTTTTCAGAAAAATGAGCAATGAAAAAAGATTTTCTAATTTCAATAGAAATTGCAAAGGAAAGGCTATGATTTTCTCATCTTGTTAATTTCTTTATTTTGTATGAATTTGGATTATAAATCTGAAAACTTCAAAAAACATTTGGTAAATATTCTTGCCTTAAGTTTGTATATGAATGAATTCAAGCTTTTATATCTTTTGAAGTGTTCTTGTATTTCATGGAAAGTTTTATTGGCGATTTTTGAATTTGGTTGTGCTGTGAGTAAGTATCAACTGATTGTAACACACCTTAATGCAGAATTGAAATAATGTGTGCCTTTTTTGTTAGGTTTCCACTCAAAATATTGAAAAAAGTCTCCAAGAAGTTCCTAACATCGTCAAAATGTTGAATGAGTTCAGTGTAAGTCGATATTTTATCGGACCAATGTGCTGATGAAGGGCCAGTTTTGACTTTTTCTGAATTGCCAATTTTGAATTAAACCCCAATATTTTTAACATTTGTTTTTGTGTGTTAAAGATTATTTTCCAAGGTATTGGCCTTGTTTGGTAGCAAGTTTATGTAGCATACATTCGTTGATTGATACAACTGCTTATATAAAGCGTAATAATAAGGAAAAGGTTTGAATTTTAATTGCTTCTAGTATTGATCAATAATTTCGATAGTAAATTTTGTAGTTTTTCTAATGATATAATCAATTCAAGTATTAAAAGTAATAAAATAACATAAAACTTTTAATTTTTTTAAAATTGTTGATTTTAAAGAATTTTCTCTGTATCCCATTGCCTGATGCATAGTGGTAAATTATTAAGTACAACCTCTGTTTCAACTAAATATATTGACTAATTTAAAAAATATATATATATCAGGTTTTTGGTATTAATACTTATTATTTTTGTTTTTTATGACAACTTTGAATAATAGTATGGAAAAAGAATCTAGTCATTACTATAGATATGTTTACATATTTTTTTGTATGAATTTTTGAAATAAGGTCTGGAAGATATCTTTTATCAAGCAATAATAAATTTATTGGTTTATAAATTCCATTCAGGTGTCTACAACAGAGTCCAGTATTGTTAATGGTGAAGCAGTACCTCTCGATGACAATGCCAAGTATTGTTTTCGGTGCCAGAAGGAAATGGATGGTTTAACAACTTACCGCCCAGAAGAGATGACTTCAAAAGATTACTATTTTGATTCCTATGCACATTTTGGGATTCATGAAGTATGTAAACGCAATACTATAAAAATTTATAAATTAAAAAATATATTAATTACTATAATATCTTGATTATACCCCTTTGCTCATTACAACTGCATCAACTGATGAATACTGTGCTGACTTTCAAAGAAATTATTTCTGGGGGATGAATTGTAATGACTTAATGATAAGATTTTAGTTTTGTAGCTGAAGGATTTCAGGTTTTGAAACTTTAGTTTACTGAAATTCTATGTAAACATATCTGCTGTACTTTAAATAATTGAAGTTAGATGTCCTTCTGCTGATTTAGCATGGAAGTTTGTAGAGGATTATCAATTGATGCATTGTCTTCATCATCTGATTATGAGATTTGTTTTTAAAAGACCACATGTATCAAAATGGATGATAAAAATTAAGTAATATATATATATATATATAATATATATATATATATATATATATTAAATGTTTGTTAACATGCTTATTTTTAAAACTGGTAATTTTCTGACTAAGAATTTCAACAAAAAAAGTATCAATTTAATATATTTTATTTTTAAATATTTTTGTTTCCAGGAAATGCTAAAAGATGAAGTACGGACTTTGACATACAGGAATGCCATGTACCACAACAAGCATCTATTTCGTGGCAAAACTGTCTTGGATATTGGGTGTGGTACTGGTATTTTGTGCATGTTTGCTGCTAAAGCTGGAGCAGCTAAAGTTATTGGTGTAAGTTACAATTTCTTCTAAAGAAATGCATTTGTAATTTTTTTTTCCAGCTACCTTTGCATGAAATGAACAGTATTCATTTGACTAGATTTTGTTAGTAGTTATTTCGAAAATTTTTAGGCATATTAATCAAGGACCGATTGGTCTGGCTATAATATCAAACAAAATTACAGTTAATCCTGATATCAATGCATGGGTTGTTATAAAAGCACAAAATATTATATTTTTTAAATTTTCATTTTAGTTCTAAGACAGCTGAAGAATACATGCATTAATTTAATTTTTATAAGGAAATATGAGATTTTTTAAAATTTTTTACATGTATTTATATCAATAATTAGATAACAGAAATTTGAAAGCACATCATTCACAATGATGATTCAGACTCAACATGCAGGTACAAAGGTTAAATATGAAGGATGCACTTACTTGTTTCATTATTAAAATTTTTTAAAAATCCATCCAGGATTGATTTTACCATTAGATGTTCCTAGATTACTATTTAGAGATGCTGCAATAGGGCATTTATTTATCAGGAAAAGTACTCATTATTACTGTTGGGTATTATATACATGTCTGTATTAAATGCAGGTTTTGGTATTCTTTTTAGAATTACAAAAACAAAAATCTTTGAAGGATTAAAAAAAAAATCAGGAGGCATTGATAGAGCAGATTTAAGCAACCAATTTGCATATAGTAGGAAAACAATTTGGTAGTCAGTGTGCTCTTATACATATTCCAATATATATATATATATATAAAATTAACTTATATTCTTGATAGTGTATTTATTAACATCTGAAATATCAGTAGTTAATCCAGGAAAAAATTTGTTGAAATTGATAAAAATATATATTCACTTGTTCATAAATACAATAGTCCTGAAAGGACTGACTGGTCTGGCTATAATATCAATTGAAATTACAGTTAATCCTGATATCAATGCATGGGTTGTTATAAAAGCACAAAATATTATATTCTCTTAAAGAATATTAAATTACTTTATAACATTAAATTTATTATTGATGTTTAAGATAAGAGTGTATCAAAGATATTAAATCAATTCTTCTTTTGAATAATTCCATCCTATGTAATGATTAAAAAAATTAATTGGATTTCATCAGGCATGCAAATATCTAAATAATATTCATAAGGAGTTTCAAGTATTCTTTCGGTGATTTTAACTGAATACAATGTGAACATTTGATTTGTGATTATTATGAATATTTTTCTTTATATGTTGAAAGTTTATCTATATATCTATTTAATGTAATATATTCATATATGTGTGTATGTAAAATGATGTATTCTTTTTCTTTTCTCAAATTTTAGATTGAATGTTCAGGAATAGTAGAACATGCTGAAAATATAACAAAAGAAAATAAATTAGACCACAGTAAGATATTGATTCTGTTTAGTTTGGATAAAAGCAATCTTAATTTCGTTTCAAGTTGATAAAAATTATTATATAGTTTTTATAAAATATATAATTTAGTCTTAAGGTCGGCTGGATATATAAATTAATATAAACAGCCTTAAATCTTGAACTAATTTTTTATCATGTATTTTTAGTTTGTATTTGAAGACTAAACTGAAGAATTCATCAACCCAATAATGCCTAATTTAATTTAAAATATAGAACTTGATAAATTTCTTTTAAAATACATTAAAAATACCAAAATTAAGACAACTATAAAATAAACTTCCAAGATTTATTAAATTTAGGAAAATTATTGAAAAATAGCTAAGAAGTTATTTTAAAGACTTCTTATAAATATATTTTAGAATCTTTTTAATCAAATGTTTACTATAAAAAAATTAAAAGATTTCTTTTGAATTCATTGCATCACCTCCAAAATGATTCACAAAAAGAATAAAAAAAAATTTTTTTTAATTTCAGAATCTATATAAGTGATAATGCCAATGGAATTGTATTATTGTAAAGACTCATTCAGCCAAATATTTTTTCAATAATTGAATTTAAATAATTTAGCTGAAAAGCAAAATTTTAGTATTTTTTCATCTGTTGATGCATCGAAATATGATTCAAATACTGATGCCATTTTGTGTTTATTTCTTTTTAAATTTCTCTATTCATTTCTTGGTCCTCTGTAGCAATAAATTATGGGATGCATTAATGCATAATTCTAGGGGATGGGATGCATAATTCTAGTTTACCAAAAATCAAATAAATTGCATTAAATTTGGCAAACATAATAGGATGCTGAATAAGTTCCCATTAATATTCAGCAGATGGCACTATCAGAGCTGTGTATATAGTACAGATAGTGATGCATCTATATAGAAGAATATCCAAGCTTGAAATTCAGTGTATACCTTTTTGTAAAAGTACAAATTTCATTTTTTGATAATTTTTAATGAGTCAAATTTTGTGCTATCCCCTTAAAAAAGAATATTTACAGGGAATTCTTATGCACTACTTTATATATGTGCTGCTGAGGTACATAGATTTATTTTAAGCCTTATAGAGACTGTGTTTTTGTGGGGGGGGGAAAGCAAGCAGAGATTACTGTTATAATTATTTTCTGAAGGTGTTTTATTTGGATGTTTTTCAATTATGCATAGTTTCAATTTTTTATTTTTTAAATCTTCTCTTTCTTTATATTAAAAAGTAGTTTTAGAAACTATTAAGTATTAATTATATATATATTTTCATTGCATGCATTTATTGATTGTATTTATTATTTTTCTGTATAAAAATAATCACAGCATGATTTGCTTGATTTGCATTGAGTAATATTTTTGCATTTTATAATGTAACTTTTTTTTTATTAGTCATTACCATTGTGAAGGGGAAGGTAGAAGATGTGGAAATTCCTGTAGATAAAGTGGATATCATTATATCTGAATGGATGGGCTACTGTCTTTTCTACGAATCCATGTTGGACACTGTACTGTATGCTCGAGATAAGTGGCTGGTGAGTTTTTGAGATATTTTCACATACAAACAATGATAGTCTTTTAAATAAAATTATTTCATAAATATGGCTTGTAAAAAAATTAAACTATTTAAATAAATATGAAATTGTACTTTGAAATTTTAAAACTCTGTATTAATCTCTGTATAATAAATAAGTTTTATTAAATTTGTCATTGTTTTGCAAACATGGTTTTGAGATGCATTTTTTTAAAAACCATTTCTCAATGCATAACAAAAATGATAGCAAATCAAGTTTGATCCAAAGTATTTGCAAGTACTTCATGAAACTGTATGATGAATTCTAAATTCTAAAATAAAAGTATGGATAATTGCTTACAGTAATCTTATTTGATAAAAATAACTTATGCTAAAATGGTTAATTTTAGAGAGAAAATCATTTTTAAAATAATTAATGTTATTTTAAGATTTTTTTTAGTGTTTCTTAATGATTTTGTTTTGGTAAAAAGAAGAATAATTTTTTAAAAAAATGTAGAAAATATATTAACATAAAAATTTATATGACCTGTAATTGAATTTAAAAATAAATAGTACATTTAGATGTTAGAAATATAAAATTTTATTGTCTGAATTTGTTTTAGAAACCTGATGGCATGATGTTCCCTGATAGAGCAACATTGTTTATTTGTGCCATTGAAGACAGACAGTACAAGGATGAAAAAATTAACTGTGAGAATCTTCAATTTTATCTTAATTACATTGTTTTATTTTCCAATGGATACCACCTTTCCTAGCTGACAATATGCTAAAATATTGCTAATAGTTTTAAAACCACGTAAATTCTGTTTGAAGTTAAGTTTATATTTTGATACTGCTATCTATATGTTATATTGATTCACTTGATATTTTACCAAAATGCATAAATATAATTTATTAAACTTCTCTTTTTAATAGTAATATTGAGGATTCCCTTTTAATATCTCTGCAGTTTCTAATAATGATAAAAGTAAATATGTATTTGTGTATTATTGTACTCTACAGGGTAAACACAGTGGTAGTAAATTTGATATGTATTTTAGAGTATATTTTGGAAATTTAATAAGAATTTTATATAATTTAAATTAAGGTGTTGTCTTAATAGTTTCTAAAAAATATTATCACACAAAAATTATTTTTAAGCCAAAGTTTTTAGAAAATTGCATTTTCATTTATAGCAGTTTAATTGTAATTTTCCACTCATTTAAATAATTTAATAAAAAAGTTTATAAACAATTCCTATGATACTTTTTATTATTTAATAGATTCATATGCTTCTTGTTTGATCTTTTACTTCATTAAAACAAAGAATAATAATAATAAAAAAAATTAATGCTTTATCATTAATTCAGAAGCACTCTTAGAAAAATTCTTAAAAACATTAAATAAATAATGAAACATTTAGAAAACAATTGCAACGTTGATTGATTCCACTATTTTTTTTATCCCAGGGTTTCATTTCATCCATTGAATTAGGGGTTAGTTGAAATTTCATTATTTATATATAAAAACTGAAAGTTTGAAGTGATATATACTTAAAATTAGTTGATTTTAATTTAATTCCCATCAAATGCAATGCAACAATTTAATTTTAGGATCATTTAAACATGTTGTAGGGAGGAGTGAAGGTTATTTCATCACAATGTATAGGAAGATGAAGAATGTTATAATATGTTATGTTTAATAGAGTTTAAAATGAAGAAGTTTTTAAACGCATTAAGAATATAAACAGATTATTTATGATTTTCAAAATAGAAATGTCGCTATTGTGATATTGAATTTTCAGCATAAAATAATGTTTTAGGTTTTTTTTTTTCCCTCTCTTTTACGAAAAAGAAATATGAAACTACCTGTAGGAGATATAATATTAATTGTATTTTTCAGGGTGGGATAGTGTGTATGGATTTAATATGAGCTGCATCCGCAAAGTTGCTATATCCGAACCTTTGGTAGATGTTGTGGATCCCAAGCAGGTTGTGACCAGTGTTTGTCTTCTCAAAGTAAATGCTTTTTTTTTTATTTAAAATTAAATACTTTATTTTTCTGTTCCATGTGAATAAATTAGTTTCCAGTTTCAAAAATAATTGAAAAACTTTCATAATTTGAAAAATAAATTTCCGTGTTTTACTTTTCCCAGGAAGTGGATCTATACACAGTAAAACCAAGTGATCTTAAGTTCTCTAGTCCCTTCCACTTGCAAGTGAAGAGAGATGATTACATCCAGGCATTTGTTACTTTCTTTAATGTGGAGTTTACAAAATGCCACAAAAGAACAGGCTTTTCAACAGGTTATTTGCTTTTTTTAAAAATCATATCTCCTTTTGAAATATTTTAGAGCAATAAATTTTTGAATTTACAGTCAACCCCAATTTGATGAATTCATCAGGACTGAAAATTTTATTATTTAATTTGTGGTTATTCATAATATTGGGGTTCAAAATAAAAAAATTCTGCACTTATTTTATGAAACAGCCTAATAAACATCTACATATAAATATCCATAATTGGAAATTGTACATTTTTTATTCAGCAGTTACAGCAAATAATTATATGCTAGTTAATTTTAGATTTAAAAATATTTACTAGGTAATGTTTCACAACTTCCTTGATTCCTGACTGGAAAAGGTTTTCGACTTTTTTGTGAAGAAAATATTGCATCATTTATATCTTGCTGCGTTAGCTATACTTTAGTTTCCAAACCATGTAAAGCACCAGAAAAAGTAACAATTTTAATGGGAGCTTCATTATCAATTTCTGTATCAGAACTGGAATTTTATTAGTTCTGATAAATCTGTAAGTTCATTAACTTCAGTTGCATAGATAATCTGTCATCACATATAGCATAATTGTTAAATTCTATTCCATGAATGTCTTCTTTCTATGTGACTTCTTCTGAAAAATCAAGTAAAAAGTGTGATTTCGAGGCCCTTAAGTGGTTTTCAACACTTTCCACTTTTGAGCCTGAAAATCCCACTTTTTGAAAACATTTTTCAATTGTATTTTTAGAAACTTGGTTTCAAGATTGTCTAGGATTTGCATCTTTTGTTCCTATTTTTGTCCAAGAATGCTATAATTTGTTTCATAAGTAACATTCTGTAATTAGGTTTTACAGAATGAATGATACCAAGATCTTATAGTGGAAGTACATTTATGCAGTTAGCAAAGAAAAACATAATTTTGGTCTATTTTTGAAATTACAGGTTGGAGAATGTGCAGTATATTGATCAGTAAACAACAGAGTTGTCCTCTTTTGTATCTATAGATTTAATTAAGGATGTTAAAATTTATGTAAACAGAAAAAGTCTTCCAGTTATTTATTTGCTGTATATTTTTTTAGTAAGTTTTTTGCATTTTTTAAATTGACTGTCCTTTCTATCATAAATGGATTCAACTTATCAGTTCCATGAGCATTAATTGCCAGCAAAACTGTAATTCTCTTGTCCCCCCCCCCCTACAAACTCATGTTTTAAATGTTCGGTTGGTTTGCAAGTCATAAATCAATTCTGTTTCATCTGTGTTGTAAATGTTGATTAGTAAATATCTTTTAATTGTCTGAGCAATTTTTCTTCCCAATCTTTTACTACATTTTCATTTACATCCATCTTTTCTCTGCTCACTTTCTTTGGAAACTATATAGCATCATTTCTTAAAGTGATCGAGCCAACCATTGGATGCAGAAAAAAATCTTTCACATTGCGCAAGTTGAAGGGTTTCTTCTTTGATCTGAGATTCATTATTTGTGATTTTCTTCGAATGAATAATTTTGACATTCCACTAGATCAAATTTAAGAACAGAAAGAGCAGTGGCTTTCAATGACTTTCTTGTTTTTGATGATTTTTCATCATATTCTGCAGTTGCTTTTTAAATTTTTATTCATTATTTAACATTTGTAGCTAATGATGGCATGGGGATTTCAAGGTTCGTTATGAAATTCAATGATCTTGCCAAACTTCTGTAAAATAAGGTTTTCATTTGATGAAAAACATTTTCATTTCAAATAATCTGTTATGTTTTACAATGTTCCAGAAATCAAATGTTCTGTAAAACTGAGCATCCAATATTCCCCACTTCTTTGTTTTGTGGAGTAGTGGGAGATAAAAAATAATTTCTTATCTTAGTCTTGTAGAACCATGTGATAGATTACTTATCTATAAAGATTTGCTTATTACTCATCTGTTTTAGACAAGGTGAAAGCTGTGCTCATTTGAAAAACAGTCTTAATATTTTTAAAACAGAAATCAAATTTAAAAGAAAAATTAGCTGTTGAAATAATTTGTTAATTTGGGTTTTATTATTTGTTAAATAAGGATTTTTGTCTTTATTTTAATCGACGAGGGGCTGGGAGAAAACGCATTAAATTTCAAAATTTGGTAATAGGAAAATTTAGAATAGTAGTTTTGAGCAATCTAAGAAACCTTACCGTATTTAATTTGTTGTCTCATTGCTTTAAATGAAGCCCGTGGTATAGTGGTAGCGCTTTGTGCTCCCAACGCACAGGTCCGAAGTTCGATCCTTCAGTGGGTCGATAAACTGAGGACCAAGCATGCTTGGGAACTAAACACTGGGGGTTTCCTAAATAGTCTGACCACCTAACTGGGACATATGCATGGACATATCCCAGTGCCCTCGGTCGAGAAAGCAGATATTGCTCTGTAGGCCTTGGCCCACATGGGCTGTCGTGCCACTGAGTTTAGTTTTATTGCTCTGAATAAATCATTTTAGTTTTACTGAATAGCTAGAAAATTATCTAGAAATGGAAAGAAAAAAATATGGTGATATCTGATGATGATTACTCTGAGTTAAAAAGTAAATAATTCATGCTTTATTATTTTTATTTTTTTTACAAATATCTCGAGAAAAAATTATAATTTATTAACTACATTTTTTTAAAGCAGTTTGTAGCTTTTATAGTTTAGTGTTTAGAACTAAATGTTATCAGATTAAAAAGATTTTTTTAAAAAGATAAATGGCCATGTGGTCAAATTATTTTCACATTTCATATTCATGCCGTATCCCCCTTTTTTAAATTTATATAATTTTGCAGTTTGGAATGCATGTATAGTACATAAATGAATTTTTTAAAAATTAATTTGAGCTCTTATAAAATTCTATTTATTTTTTAGTTTTGGTTTCATTTTAATTTCTAAAAGATTAATGTGAATTATTATTGCTAATAATTTAAGGCATTTTGTTATAATTTTGAATGATAAAACTTTTAGCACCAGAAGCTCCATATACCCACTGGAAGCAGACTGTGTTCTACTTTGATGACTACCTCACTGTTAGGAAAGGTGAAGAAGTCTATGGAGTCTTCAGAATGTGTCCAAATGAAAAGAACAAGGTGATGGTGCTTTTTTTTTTATGCAGATACTGAACCAGTATTTAAATACAATCTTTTTGGATATTCAAATACATGATTATATTGGCTGACGTTTTGTTTATATCATCTGACATAATTCAAATTGAGATTTGTCTCAAAGTAGCATTCATGTATATATTGAAGGGGGTGTAAATATAACGAAATTAAGCTGTTAAGATTTCTCTGCCCTCTAAGGTTGTAATAGTAAAGGTGTCTTTAATTGCCATGTGATCACTTGATTTTATATGATGCAATGTCTGATGTGTATATTTATTGATGATATAGAAAGACATAAATAATTAATCATCTCGTTTATAGTCTTAAATGCACCACGAATCTTATTTCCATTTATGTTTAATTACTTAAATTGGGAAGGTAAGGACTTAACACTTCTAGGGGGGATTTTTAATTGTGCTTTTGTCTTCTAAAGGTTGAAATGTTTTTAAAAAAATGTTATTTCTTCTCCCTATTATTAAAATTATTATTTATTTAAGCAGCTGTGTAGAATTGTTTATAAATTATACTATGAGGAATTTAAACTATGCTTATGATCAAATGTATATCAAATACAATACAGATTTCAACTAGACATCTGTTACGATTACCTTTTTTTTTTTGCCACAAAATGAATGAATTTTTATTGCTTTCATTAATCAAATTTGACATTTACTTACAAATAATTAGTTCGGCAGAAAGTTTTTATTGAATATTAACAAAACTTGCTCTTTTTTTTTCTCTCTCTCTCTCTCCAGTATATTAACCAATTTTTAATGTAAACAAAAATAGTTTTCTTTCATTTCTGGCATTTTAATGTAAATAATATACACAGTAAAACTTAAGTTCAGAAAAAAGTTAATGTCGCTAAATAGCACAATTCGCTCAAACTTGATATAATTAACATGCATTAATATATAATCATAATAAATATTAATGAGATTTCAGTGCTGTTATAGAATTTTAATTAGCACTATAAAAATTAGTTTCCTTTTTTCTGTTCATTATAAGACAGTATTTTTTGTAGACAGTATATAACAAGTTGTATGTAAATGAAAGTAAAATATTTAATTTCTTTGTGTTTTTTTCTTTCCAGAGGGACCTTGATTTTACCATTGAAATAGATTTTAAAGGCGAGCTTTGTGAACTAAATGACAACTTTGTCTATCGAATGCGTTGATTCTGCTCCTTCTGTCTTCTATAACATTATCAACCACTTGACACTGTTTTCATTTTAGTATTAGTCTGTATGTTCCTATGAAATCAATTCTGTTAACGTTTTAATTTCTAAAGGGTTTTCTCTTGACTTGAAAAAGCAGCTGTTACTCTAAAGTATCAAATAATGCTTGATATGTGTGTATGTCAATGAATTTTATATTTTCCTTTGATTTGGTTGATAGAATACAATTTAAAAATCTAAAAAATATATTGTATGTTTTTTAAATGAAATTAATAATGTTGTAATTTGTTACAAAAAGGGAATCTTATTCTTGTTTATAAAATGCGAATTACATTTATGTTTGTGATGGCAACCACTTATGCATTTATTTATATAAGTAGCAATCACTGCAATTGCCATGCTGTCTTGCCTTGTATTTCAATTTAATAATGCAATAATGTTACATGTGTGTGGACTGCTGACTGTGACAAATACGATATGCCAATTTTTAGTGTTACAATAATTTTTAAAATACTGTTATTTCCTAGTAGTTTGAAAATTAAGCCACTGAAGATACCCATGGTCTATCTGACAGGGAATTTAGATTTTAATCGAGTATTTATAATCTATCTACAAATAAGATACTTCTCAGAATTGTCAATTATATTAAAATTAGCATGATTAAATATTGAATATTGTTTTATTATAAAAGGAATGCTTTTATTTTTTTCATGTTATGATGGCATAAAATTTGTGGCATTTTGTTTTAGGAAATTCACCTAATTTCTTTGAATATTCATCTTGATACATGACTTTTAATATGTTTCATTAAACAATTTTAAAAAATGTTGTTGGATGTCATTAATGAAAATCGTTCCATTTAGTTTTTATAACAATTTATTGCATCTAATATCGAATCTGCACATCTTTTCAACAATGAAATAAAGTTGGCACTTCTACATATGATTATAAAAATAGAATGCAAAATGTTTTTCATGTTTCTTGATTTGGAATGTAGGCTCTCAATATGACTGTATTCTTCCCATTTTCTTCAGCTAAAAATAAAAACATGCATAAGAATCTCTTACTGATTAGAACATAAAAGTAATGATAAAGGAAACACTATTTCACTCTTTTAAACAAAGAGTGCCAAACTGGGAAAAAAAAAAAACTCGCCATTAAAATAGTTGGAGAATTATCAAGTTTAGGCTGATAATACTGAAATCAATATTATTTCTTCAAGAATAAGGCAAAGTATAAATTGAACGTAGATGAAATTAGCTATCCTGTATTTTCTTTATCTTTAATGAGAAAGGAACTATATCTTCCATAGTTAAAAAACTAAAAGGTGCAGTATATTTATTCTTTCTGAATTTTGTAAAAATTTGCTGTAGAATTTATAAGAAAACTCTGAATGTTTTTCAGTAAATAATGTACCATATCTCGTACTAAATTATCATTTATCGTTTACTTTTTCAGTGTAGGAACGTGTTCACAGATTATTTAAGATAGATTTTAATATTAGCCATTTACTTTAAATTCTCTGCATATATTTTTAAAAAATTTAGATTTGTTGTTGACTTTTTATAATTATGAAAGCAAATGCTTTTCATGCGATATTAAAATATTCCTGTCAGTTTTTCAGTAGTTAATTGATTATAATTCATAAGATTTATTACTTGGTGAGTTGAAATTCAGATTACATATATTTAATTACAATATCACTTAGATCAATAAAATCCTTTTTAAAGGCATGCATGCAAGTTTCTTCTGTAAAACCATGAATTAATTATTTTATATTAAAAGAAAACATTCATTAAGATTTTTTTCAACACAGTAGAAATATAAATGAGCATGCAATTTTTAATGATTATTTCCCATGAAAGTTACTTTGCAAATTTAGTAAAATTTTAATGCCACCTTTTAATATTTCACAAGTAAATGTAGATTCATCCTTTAGATTCTGCAGAACCTAGGAAGAAAAAAAAAAGCAAATACGTAAATCCAATTAAATAAAAATGGAATTCATCTAAAAATCACTTGTCAGCCACTCCAACACTAACATATTGAAATATTTGACATTTTTTTTTATAATGAAGTCATAGAATTACTAGAAGTGTGCAATGAAAATTGTTGAATAGAACAATTCTAAAACTATTTAATTTTTTATATCTAAAACAAAACTTTTAACATCTTTTTTCTTGATTTTATATTTTACTAAAAGCATGAAAACAAATTGACTGCCTTGATTTTGAAGATTTATTCTTCATTATATAACAGTGCAAGTAAATTCAATAGCCGAAACAATGAAAGGTATTGTTTTTAAATACATTTAAAAATATTGTAGAAAAGTTACTTAAATTAGAGTAATATAGTACAGGAATAAAACTAGAATAACAGAAAAAGTAATTCTTTTTTCACGATATGCTATGAATTGATTGAAGATTAATTTTTAATTAAATATCTGTTGCAACACTCTCTCGTACTTTAAAATTTTTTATCTTTGACTATTTAATTTTGTGGCAACAAGTGACAAAATTTGAAAGTATGTTTGTTGCAAAATTAACACTAATTGCTTATTTTAAATATTTAAATTCATCAAATATCCATTTTTAACTGATTTTATAACTAAAAAGTAAGTATTGAAAAAAAAAACATTTTGCCTCATTACATTTTGTGATGCAATTAAAATGACATTAGTTTACTTACACTATAGGCACAGTAACACTCTTATTTTATGTAGAGAAAGCTACATATCATTTCAACAGATTGTAAGAATAATAATTAGCATTTACTATGTACATTTGATCCAATGGTCTATTTTCAATCCAAATTTGAAAAATGATTCTAAGTATATTTTGGCAGCCCAAAGTAAATTATTCTTTTTATTTCTCTGTCAATTGAAAACTTATTCTTGAAAGTAAATTAATTAAAATATTTGAATTTTTTACGTACTTCAATCTATAATTTGATAAATTATATTAAGCAATCTCTAAATTCTAGGTCGTTTCATTGATAAGAAAATAAAAGGTGTTTTGAATTAGAGAGAATTAATGACTCTTTCCACCCTGCAATACTTTGAAGCATTTCATTTGAATACTAACCTAAATTGAGGGAGAGTAGGCAGCAATTTGTATGCTAAATAAGTAGTAAGATGGGTCTTGATGATATGGAAAAGTTGTTATTTGCAATAAAAATGTTTCTTCTACTCACAATATAAAAATGGATATTGTTTATTTATTTTTAGAAAATGCTTGAGATTGAAAGACTGCCAGCTAATGAAGGGAAAAAAATCATAATACTTTTTAATAGATATCTGCTCATTTATTTCAGAGTTATTCTACGTTAAACTCAACTTACAATTTTGCACATTTTAATTTTGTAGTAGTAATGTATGAAGTGAACCATTTTTCTCTGTGCGATTCAAAAAAGCATTGAAAATAAAAATAATAATTAAAAAACATGTAGTAATTTAAGTGTAATTTTCATAAAAGAAAAAGTGGAGATTAATTCTACTTAAATGGCAGAGCACTAAATTTAGTAAGCAAACGAATAATTATTATAAATTGAAAAAATATTTCTATTTTATAAAGCTTTTGTATAGTTAAAAAGAAGGGATATAAAAATAAATTAATGAAAAAAATATTTATAAAAGAATTTCATATGAACTTACTCTGTCAGTAAGTACCAATAGAATTCCATTTGGTCCAGTGATATACATTTCTGCAATTGCCCCATCAGAAAAGTGATAAATCCTACAAAGCTCTGTTTGCAATTCATAACAGGTCACAGAATGCAAATACAAAGCATGGAACGCTATGAGTTGGAGAAAAAGATAGCAACCTTGAAAACATAAAATTCTAAACTTATAATAAAGATATACTTTTTTATTTGTTCCTTCAAAATTAAATGCAAATATAGCTCTAGAAAGTTGAATTTAATAATCGGATAAATTTTTACAAATTCTAACTTGGTTAATATTAACACAGAAAACAATTCCTATAGCTGAAATATGTAAATAAAACAGAAAAAAAAATGCTGATAATTTTGAAGCTTGTTTTTTTTTTTTTTTAAATTTAGTCAACAGAAAAGCATAAAAAAAAAAGGAAAAGAAAGTTTAGGATAGCAGTTATAGAAAGGTATACCAATTCAGTGACATTAATAAGAGATATCAAGATGTTTACAATGAAGTTCTGAAGTATAGTCACTTTTGGCTTTAAATTTCATGTCAGTTAAATCTTTTAGCTATAGATTCATGTCCATGATTTCATCATATTGTCAGGTATTAAAACTTTATTTTAATTGTCTGTTTATTGTGTAAAGAACCTTTCTAATATAAACTGGTTCCATGACATTATGCACTATTAAAAACTTAAAAGAAGATTATATATCATCTAAATTTTGGAATATTGCAATTTTATTTTATTTTTATTGTAAACTGCATAGATATTAAACAGAATCCTTCTTTAACTTTCATCAGCGGAAAAAAATCATGCAATAATATTCACTAATTAAAAATATTTTTAAGAATTGCCAAAATTCAAAAAAAAATTTTGCACAACTATTAAATTGATATTAAAAAGAAAATTTTTTGACTATTGAAATGATGTATAAGATATTTTTTGTGCAATAATATTTTTGGAAATTATTGCAGAAAAATGTCAAAACTATTTATTTTTTAAAACTAATTCAAACTTTTAAAAAAAATTGCTTCAAGGTGCTTAATTTCTATGCTCCATAGCATGTTTATGGCAAATTTGGTAACTTAAGTCGAACACTCTGACCTGTAGAGTGTATACATACACATACTTTAACTTTTAGCAGAGATAACCCTAATTGAAAGAAAGTGCCAGAAATCCAATCCATACTACTCTTATTTTTCCTGAATTTAAATGAAGAACAATTACATTTTCAGCAACCATACGAAATATATACTCACTCATATTATCTCTTGAAATGTAGAGTCTTCTGACAGGAGGTGGTTCCCTAAAGAAATAAATATATGTTAAGGAACTACAAGAAATTGCATTCATTTTGCTACTTAGAAAAGGTAAAAAGATTTTAGAAATCTTCCAAGATTATTTCTCTCCTAAACCAGCAGAAGTTTCAACAAGTCACAGGTTGGTAGAACCTCATTTGCTATGATATTATTTGAGTAAAATTTAAATCTATGAATATATATATGCAGTTTGAATCTTTTGATATCAATATGTAAGAAGTGACAGGCATTTTTAAAGAGTTCAATGGCCATTCAAAGATTTTATGAGCAAGGAGAATAACTTTTTTAAGTCCTCTTCTACTAGATTCAATCTCAATTATATATGAAGACAATCTACTCATCTAGCCCAAATCACAATATAACAATTTATATTTAAGCACATACTCAGTTTGTCAGTTTTCTAAATTTTACTCACTAAGAAAACAAAATTTAACCTTTTGCACTCTAATGTCTTCTCTCGGTCACCATTCAAGATGATGCACCATTTTGACATTTTATTTATTTATTTTTTAAATTTTAATTGTTAAAAATATTTACAGAATGTTAAAAAGATGTAGATTCACTTTCTAGGGAAACTCATCTTAAAATAGTTGCAGGTATTTATTTTTGGTGTAATACACAGGTCCATACATTAAGTGAATATTTATGCATCAATTATCTTTCCAAGTGCAAAGGGTAAACTGCTCTTTGGTAGTAGTGAGGATCTTATAGTTACAGTTTAACCTTCTTTAACCTAACCTTATAATAAAGCCTTGGCAAGATTGTGATCTGACAGAGAAAGGCAGATTTAATTATTTGTAAATTTTAAGGGAAAATAAGAATTTTAAATATTAAGAATATACAAAGGTGGAATGAAAAACGAAGAACAAGATTTTTGAAAAAGCAAGATTTTATATTAATTGGCAATTTACACTGAATTTGTAAATATACATACTAAAAAAAGAAAAATGACAGTTTCAATCAAAATTCATTTTTTTATATAACAAACAAATGAAATAAATTTCCCATAAGTTAACCAAAAAAAAAAATGATAAAATATAATTTCAAAATTACCTTCGATGGAGGCTATTATACAGACGTATTCCATCTGAAGGACCACAGATTTCAATTATATCTTCACGGCTCAAGCTTAACAAGTCTTTGGCTGCAAGCAAATGAAAATTCACAACTCAGAAACTTAATGATAGAAATAACATGTATGTAACAGATCTTTTCCCCTATTATTGTTCTTTCTTTATCTATATGTAACAGTTAGCCAATTTAGTTATCACTTCAAGCTTGTTTAGAAAGCTTAAGGAACAGATTAAATTTAATACTACATTCAATTTCAGCAATATTTCCCTCCTTTTTACAGCAGAGGCATATTTTTTGTTTTCCTTCAACCATAGTCAAGAGTGGATATTGAAATTAAATTTATATTAGGAACTTCAAATGAAGATGAATAAAATTATTTTAGAACAAGGCTTTTGCTGCAAAACCAGAGTTGCAAAATAGTTAAGAAATAAGAGGTATTAACAACTTTTTCACAATAATTTTGCTTACTAATATTGAAGAATCTCTAAAGAAAAAAGTCCATAAGCGAAATTTTGTAATCTACAATTTACAAGGTTCAAATCTACACAAATATAATTCATTTAGTGGGGAAGCTGTGGTGATTAGTTTAAAAGTATATGATGTGTTTTAATTTTTTTGACTTATTATTTGTTTAAATTTATAAATGAAAAAGATAATAGCAATACACAATAATAAATAATTTCATATAACCTCAAACATTATCATAAGGGTTTGGAGAATAAGATATGAAGTTTTATTGCAAAGTAATGATTGTCACCAATACACTTTGAGGACCATAGACAAAGAAAGCTTTATACAAACTAAAATTATCAGTAAAGCTTATAAACCCATTTCAAAAATCTATAAAACTATCCCATGAAATAATAAATTTTGACACAATAACAAAAAAAATCAGAATTTTAATGTTGTGAAAATTTTAATGTGATGTGATTTTTAAATACTTGATTAGCAAAATAATAACATGGGTAACGCATGAGGTCGAAAACAGAGATCGGGGTGAGATTTAATATAATGGTAGTATACAATTAGAGTATTCATTCATGAAAACATTGAAGTACAATAGCCAACCAATTTCGTAAAAATGGCCCTCAAACTTTCAGTATAGCTTATACACTAACAATGTATCATTGCTGTTGAGCATTCGAATAGTACAGTGGATAAGGAGCTGGCATAGCATTCACAAGACCCAATGTCTTAGGCTAGTTTTTTGTAGTATGTTTGAGGTAATCGTTGAGCAATTGAAAATAATGTAATACAAAGTTTTATAATTTGATCAGCTTTAAATCAGGAAGAAATGACTTTTTTTAAACTTAAAATATTAAATATTTTATTAAACACAGCTTAAAGAACTGAGTAAGTGCATAAATATTTAGACATCATAACTTCTGGAGTAAGTTTATATTAACTCAAATAAGATAAAATTTAATTCTTTAGATCATTTAGAGTATCTTTTCCATTAAAAGTAGCAGCCTATCTCTAAAGATTAGAATTTAGTAATTGGACTATGATCAGTGTGGACACTCTACATATCATATATATTTTATGCAATTAAATTTAATAAAAAAATGGTAAATATCAATGCCTTTTCAATAAACACATTTTTGCTGATTTCTTTCAAACTGAATAATTTTAATTTTGTAGCATTCTATTATATATTGTGGTATTTTTTTTAGTGAACTAAAGATGTGGAAAATTATTATTGTAATATCTTTAGAGTTCATATTTTATAAAGAATAAACATTACCTGAATACAGTTCAAAACAAGGAAGATACTTTGAAAACTTTTTCCTGGATAACCAAGAATGAACATCAGTTGTACTTATATTTGCAGTGATATTTTCCACACCAGTATTAGGTGTCAAAATTCCACTATCATCTGATTCTGGAGAAAACATCTGAAGATATTTTTAAAATAACAATATACATTCTGACATCATTCATTTATTAATACATTCTAAATTCAATTTAAGTTCAACTGAAAACTCTGTTTACTAATTTTGCCTGCATTTCTATTAAAAAGTACAATCAAGTCTCAATTTAATGAAGGATCATCATTCCTTCAAAATTATTTATTTTATTGACTGCAATGCATATGCCGAATTCAATGATAGTTGTAATTCTGCATTGAACAAGCTAATAAAAATAACAAAATTTTCACACTTTTGTAAAAATTGAAACAAATTTTCTGTAACACTTTTCATAATAATCCTTTTAAAATTGCATTATGTTAGCATTTCTTGTTGGAAAAGCATTTTACCTCTTCATTAACATTTTCATCCCTCATTTTATTGCTTTTATTACATTTTTTAACACTCTGCAATATGTCAAGCTCCAAAGAATATTCATTCAGTAATTATCATGTCTTTAATAAAGTAGAGTAAATTAGATAGTTCTGTACCTTCTCCTAAAACATCCATTTCTTTTAGCAGCTATTATTTTTCATAGCAGTTGATTTGATTTTGTAGGAATTTCGATAAATGATAAATCGTGAAGTGTTTAAAACAAATAATAAAGTAAGCTGCATTAAATTAGAAAAAAAAAATTACTAAGAAAAATATTTTCCATTGATACAAAGAGTAAATAATGCCTTAGTGCTATTAAAAATCAAGAGGAAGATTTTTTAACAAAAAACTTTAATAAATGAAGGTTTAATGAATGGAGATCACTGTAAATTAATTTTAAAATATTGTTCATATCTGCCTTAAAAGACATTTTAATCTCACCCCTTAACACAAGCATTAGCATCAGTTGAGATCTTCTCAATATTGTGAAATGCTTAGAATATTGAAAAATAACATGGGGATACTGTAAAAATATTTTGTGCATTAGTTATTCAAAGAATTTGAAATTGAAATTTATGATTCAAGTTCCATATAAACAACATTAGATGTGTATTTAAGATTCATTTTTTTAAAAGGACCAAATAATATGGGAGAAAGTATATTTTCATGCAATTAAATTAAAATCAGAACTGTAAATAATTTATCCATCATTTTTATGCACAATTGTTTATTAGATTTTTTTCTATTTTGAAAGGAAAAAAAAATCAAACTCAAATGCAACATTTGCAAACTGCTGAACTATTCTATTGCTTAAGAAATGTCAGAATAATACTTTTTTTCATTACATATAAATTCAATAGATTCATATTATGATTTAAATATTCTACAGAAAAGAATTAAGAAGTTACTTAGCTATAAAAAATAATTTTTTATATAAATATTAATGTAAAAAAGATAATTTGAAAAGCTTTCTAGTAAAACATTTTTTTAGTTTTGTAAAAGGAGTTAACTTTATACTCTTCTATTATCATTTGAAGTACATACTAAAAGGCAAAATTTTCTTTTTGTTTTGTCAAATAATTACATTAGTTCTGAACTTTCTTTATTAATTGGAATTTATATAAGTGCATTATTTTGGAATGAGCTGTAACTTTGAGATGATAAAGAATTTTAGCACAGTTTTATTTCAATTTCTGAGACACATTTAAGGGGGGAGGAGCTAAAGAATAAAGGAAAAGAAAGTAAATTTCTATTCATTTCTTAATATTTTCTGAAAAATATTTTAGCATTCTTTCTAATTAAATCTTAGCCCATTAGTTGCCATTATCTTCCATTGAGGATTTTAGAATTTTGCATGCACCACTCAATAACAAAAATATATTTGGTAAGCCTGAGAGTTTAGTTTCATTCTATAAATATCAGCCAATATTGAGTATAGCAGAAAATGTGTACTCTGTGCTTCATTTCTTTAGAACTGAATAAATTTGAAATTAATCTAAATTAAATGCCATAGAATTGTAATGTTTGAAGCATTATACTTTTGGTTTGGCTTTTATATTATAACAAAATTCAGTACATAAAAATGTATTTTAGAGGTTATAGTAACAATCTGTTACTTACTTAGCCTTTTGTTTTTTATTGAGATAATTTTATTGATCATTTTATAATGATGCTCTATTTAAAAAATATCAAATATTTTCAAAACAAAACAATTTGAAAATAATTATACTATTATACAATTTTTTGTACATTTATACAAGTTATCTGGCTAAAAAATATTTAAAAAAATATTGACAGTCAATAAGTAATAATATTTACAGAAAAATAATATATACTGAATTAACTGATAAATGAATATATATGGTCAAAAATATATTTGGCAGTAATATATTCTGAATTTATATTTATTCTCTACAAACATACAGTTTACTGTTTTTTTAAATGCACTAAAGAGTTGACACCTGAATAAAATGTTCTATATTCATAGTTGAATATTCTGCTATCTAGTTCACCTAGACTGCAGTCAACTATGTCAGAAAATTAAGAACTGAAATATGTTTCTCAAATTTTAAAAACCTTTTCATTACAAAAGAAAAAAAACATTTTTAGCAAAGTAAAATTATGGGAGCTCTCTTACACCTTCTAGAGTGTCCTTGATGTCTGGAAAATGCTGTGGACTAGATGTCAAAGAAGGTGTTGAAGTTGTTCTGGGAAAAAAAAATTACAAATTGTACAATACTCTAAATTTTTCAAGTTAAACAGGAAAAGAAAATATATTTGTGCAAAAATATTTTCAGTGACAATCAAAGATAAATTTAAGTTTATTATAAATAAGATAGATACTATAAATGATTATATCACTCACAAATGATATTTGATGTATTGCAGTGTAAAAAAGTCCATAAAAGGAAGTAACATTTGATTTCAATTTGGAACTTCACTACAAAGAATATTGAATACAAGTCTGTAACAATATTTTTTAAGAAACATAAATTATTAGTTAATAAATTAGAATCATATTTAAGGCTATTTAATTTGGTACAATGATATATTACAGAACTTTCTCCTCATTTTCAATTAGAAATTTTTGTCTATAATAAGTTAGATACTAAGAAAATTCTGCAAAAGATTTTTCTAGCCCCTATCAATACTTTCAAACTTCTTCACTAATGTTTTGATTATTGATAATTACAAAGCACTAAATATAAGCCATCTGTACTAAACATCAAATGAAAAAAGAAATTCGGACCAGTTGTATATGCTTTAAGTTTAAATAAAAGCTTCTAAAAAAATTTTAATATTAACTTTATAAAGCTGAATGAAGCTAATATTAATACTTGTTGTTCCAGATTTAATTTCTATTTCAAATCAAAAAGATTTTAAATTAATTTTGTTAAAAAGCAGCTAACATACAAATTGGACAAATGAACCTTTCAAGTAATTCTGCAAATAAATCATTGCAATTTCATACATTCTTTTAAAGTATACATGCTCATGCGCTATAAAATTAAATTGCATTCAACATAATTATGTGAAAAGTATTAATTTCCAACAAAATCTGTAACTATACATTAAATTTAAAACTTTTGCAATTACAAAATATCAACTAATTCATCTCTATCAGTACAAGCAAATACTAACACAATGACTCTGCCGATTTCGAAGATATATAAAGATCACATACAATAAGAGCTAAGAGTCTAAAGTGAATTTTTCATGAAAAATAATCCAATTCTATTCTTCAACATAATTATAACATTTGCTTTGATGATTTTTAGAACAGCAGTATATAAAAGATTTAGAAAGGGAAATAATTTTGATTGAATCTCAAAAATAAAACATGCAAATAATTTATCTGATCAAACCTACACTTCACCAGTAGAAACAATTGGCGAATCTGGTTTTGAATCTATGCTGCTTCCATAGGCAGGAAATGACGCATTCTCAGAAAAATCCTGAAATGGGATACTTTCGACGGTGACTGAACACTGAAAAACAATGCAATGGAGATATCAAATATAATAGGAATAAATTATTAGTCATTTGTAGTAAAAAAGTAGCATACTTACAGGAGTGAAAATTGTATATTGATATGAAGGTTGGAGTTCAGCCTAGGAGAAAAAAATTATATATTGAAAAAAAAATATTATATATAAAAGAATTAAAATGCACATATATATATATGCTCAAAAGATTCCTAAGTAATAATGATTCCTAAGTAACATGATTCCTAAGTAAATATGATATATGAAAAAAATTCCTATGCATTTAAAATACATAGTAATATATATATATATATAAAGTAATTTCTTTATTTAATTTTATTGACATCGACACATTTCTTTGAATATGATTCATATTTAGTGGCATACATATCCATAGCATTTACAATATTTTAATACTCTCTTCGTTCACCTGAACATGTAACTAGAATTTGTCTTTTGTCTGTTGACTTATTTGAATTTAATTTATTTGTCTTTTGTCTTATGACTTTATTTTGAATTTAAATGAAATTTTTGGGACTATCTTAAAATTTTGAAACATGACAAAATAATTAGAAAAACACATGAGTAAATAGTAATCTATGTCCATTTGAAAACCTGCACAATATAAAATTTTTTAGCAATGAAAAATTTAGCAGCTTCTATTATTTTAAGTTTGGAACTCTAATCCATGAGCCTTTGACCCTAAAACCATGAATTTGCCATTAGACCATTCTGCTCTTTAAAGATATTTCTGTATATTGTAAATCGAATTAAACTTTGCTTTAATCTCTTAGGATTAGACCCTAAAGCGTAAGAATTACAAAATAAATTATTAAAAGTTTACAAAAATAAGTAAAAGAAAATTCATATTAAATTGCAAACATTATATTTAATACAAGAAAATAATATATTTGAAAATAAGAATTAGTTCTTATCTGCATGATTTGTAATGATTTTTTTATTCACAAACCAAAATATATTCAACAAAACATTTCATTGTTCTTTTTAAATTCATATCATCATAATCAGTCTTCCAATACTATAGAAACCTCATTTGACTAACATATAATTCACATTATTTCAAAAGATGTACACTTTTTATTCATTGTGCTTAGCATTACCCTAATTTTCTGTTTACATCTCTACACAATCAATTATATCACAAGGAAGAGAGTCAGTGTTTAAAAATGAGTACACTTAAAATTAGGGCTTAAGTGCTTTATTTTAAACTTAAGCCCTAATTTTAAATACAACAAATATTAAAAAAAATTTATTAAAAGCATGCCTTACACTAAAACCTACTCAACATGGGAGAAAAAAAACTGAACTTCATAGTTTGATTAAAACAATGCTTGTAGGGATTTAAGTTTTATTTCAAAAATGGAATATGTAGTTGCAATATAAACTTAAAGTATTTGATCAAAATTAATTTAAAAATAAAAAAATCTGGCATAATTAAACAGATAATTTTTTTAATGTTAAGATGCTGTAAAAATAATTTTCGTATTGCAATATTTTCAGAAGTTATTGCAAAAATTTTGCTTAAATTTTAATTAACTATGATTCAAATTAAAATGAAAAAAAATCAATTTGAAGTGCACATTCTCCTTTTCCCAAAGTATATGCATGACAAATTTGGTAGCTCTAAGTCGAACAATCTAGGGCTGTAGAGTGTCAATGTAGCCAGGCATGCACCCACAATTGCATTTCAATTATTTATAAAGATTTGAAATAGCAAAAACACAGAAATTAGAACACATCATTTGTTTTAATAGCGTAATGTGCTTATTTTCCAATAAAATAAAAGTTTACTAATTTATTTAAACTAATGTAATAAAAAAATTAACCGAAATTGTCAGCCAAATTTTCCAAATGATTCATTAAAATTACTTGATTTTAATGCTTTAAAAACATTTATTTTTATAAAATAAAAACATTTTTCATTAAAAAACAACAGAGTAAAAATGTACCTGTTCCTCTTGAGGTAACTTCTCTAATTTCTCTTTATCTGTTTTGTGTTTTCTGTCAGCTCCTTTAGACTAAAAATTTGAAAACAATTACACAATTACAATGCAATACACAATATAATGAATGCATACATGGGTTCACATATATAAAATTTATATCCATAAATAATAGAAAATTGGACAACTCACAGATATAAATTAGATATGATACTAAGTGATATATCTTAATCATCAATTAATATAGAACCTTAAAAAAATACTAAGACAAAAAGAAAGTGCTGAAATAATTGGCAAATGAAATGGTATAAATAGCATAAAAAAACCTTATTTATATTTTAACAAAATTAATAATTGGTTATCACTAATTATCTATTAAATAATCTCCAAAATCCAAATTATTTCATTCACTTTTTTAATAAACATCAACTTGTGAAGGGGGGGGGAAATCACAGAATTATTTGCCTATTTGCTACTAAATTATTTTTGTTTAAAAAGAAATTTCAATGCTAATAAAGTTTAATAGAAAGAGTACAAAAAGTTATTAGTATCAAATGAGAAAAATTGTACAACAAAAATAAAAATTCTTCAATATCTAGAAATATTTCTACTAAACTGCTTTTATTAAACTGAAATTTGAAAAGCATAAATGATATTTTTTCTAGGAGGAAAAAAAAATCCCAGAAGTTTAGACATAAAACTTTATATTTATATCAAATCTTTTTTATTTTGATAAAATTCAAGAAATATCAAAGGAATTAAATAATTTGTGAATACTTTCTAAAGTATACAATTTTAGAAAAGAAATTTATTTCAAGAATACATTCTAATATTATTTTTTTTAAATAATGATAATAACACTAGTATTCAGGAGATATTTTAGCAGCAAATACATAGCAAAAACTTTTGTATGATTAAATGTAATTTTCAATACACCTGAACTCACTTTTGCATATTTTAAACACACACACAAATTATATTATATATATTCTTTTGCAGCATTTTAAAAGTAAAGATTTCTGTCTTAAATATAAAGTTTCACCTTTCGTTCACCATATTTTCTTGTTATTAGTTCAGTGAATAAAAAAGGAATATTTGCTATAAGCGAGTGTAATGCAAACAATTTTTAAAAATATTTAATAATAATATAAATGAACTAAACAAAAATGTAAGATTCATAACATAATTTCATTTCTTACGTAATTTTATTTAAATATAAATAATTTATTGTTTTTTCAGATATTATTTATTTAAAAGATTTTCTTTTTGAAATCACCTTGAAAACTTTAATAAGACAAGAAGCAGCATCCAGCTTCCTAGCTGGACTCTCCCAGTGGCTGTAAGTTTCAATAACCACACGAAAAGGAACTCCCTTTTCACCACCTCGTCTCTTGCTAGTGAATTCTGTACTGATGCAGTTAACCTAAAAAAAAAAAAAAGGAAAGAATAACTATAAAGTGAAATTAAGCCAATTTTTCATATAATTATATTAATGTCGTGAGTGAAAAAAAAATTGGATGAGTGGTTAAACCTTAAACTTTTGGTATAATTCTAACACAATCATAAAAAGTTAAACAAGTGCTTTGAATCATATGATTCAAAAGACAAACTTGGTTTCATTATATTAAATATTTTTATAATTTTCATTTAAATGACAAACATTACTTTGTAATTAAGCATGAAAATCACGAGACATAAATCAAAGTGATTAGATGATAAAAATTCTAAATATGGAAAAGAAAAAAAAAAGTTGATTATTTAGTACCATCTAAAAACAATCATGTTTATGCACATTAAATCTCATCAATAAATTACTTCAAAATTTATATTTTATTGAAAAATAATTGAGCTGTTAAGTAGTAAAGCTAAATTACACTACAAAAATATGATCTATAATAAAATTCCAACACAAAAAAGGCACTGCTATATCAAACTAGACTTTTTTCAAGACATCCTGCATTCAAACTAAATATTATGATGAAATGTTACTGATTTTATTTTTATTTTCAAAATTAGCTAAAATTTTTGTAACCAATAAAAGAGAAAAAAATCTTTATTAACCAATGCATAAACAAAAAGAAAAATAAGACAGTAAATTTAAAAAATTGGATTAAAATTTTTAAAATTTTCTGTGTAAGAAAGTAGAAAAGAATGGGTATATGGCAAAAATAAATTTATCTTCAAATCAAACCAAATTATAAAAAGGAATTAAAAATTTCAATGATTTTAATATGTTTTAAATAATTTAAAACATATTGCTATGAAAAAAGCCTGTAAAAGCAATAGCTTAAAATTTTTTTAAAAATATGCAAGGTTTTTTAAGAACATTAAGAAGAAACATTTTGAAGAAACACACTATAATTGCAAAATAGTAGATAGAACTGATAATTTTCATACAGAGTAAGACTTAAATGCATATTTCTAAGTCAATAATTAAAAAAAAATTGAAAAATAAGTCATTTATATATAGTTAATATTTTTGGAACAATTTAAATTTTACACAATGGTGAAATATTTTAACTTCCCAAATAAACAAATTGCAAGAATGAGAAAAATATTAACTTGATAAGGGGTTAAAAATAACTTTCCATTATTTGAAAATATTACTCAGAATCTGTGGTTTGGTTATTGTGGCTGGATATTCCAGAATAGTACAGTAGCATAATAAAAAATTTTCTACTCCCCAATCTCAAACAGTTTAACATCAAGTGAAGATGGTACTTGGGGGCAAAAAATAATTTTTCTCATTCTCTTATTACATTTCACTTTCAAAAGTGGCATTACATTAACCACAGCACTCTCTAAGACTGGCATCCAAATCCCTTGTACCTCCCATTTCTTTTCTCTCTCTTTTGCTCTCATGATTATGATAAATGTCTCAAAGTGATTAAAATCTAATGACTAAAATTCCACTGGGATGAATAAAACTATAAGTGTTACACTTCAATATTCCAAATAATTTGTTATACAGACAGATTCCAGTTTGAAATTCTTTGCAACAAGGAAAAAATTTTCTACAAAGTAATCATACTTTTGTGAAATAAGAAGTGAGCAGGGAATATTCATTTTTGAAATTTACATAAATTTACAAATTTAAACACTATATTTTGAATCATTATGAACATAACAAATTACAAATTTACTTCATAAAATGGAAAAACAGAAAAAGATACTTTTATAAAGACAGATGCTTCTCTTGTAGGATCCCACATAAATTCACATGAATTGATATTTTCTGGATCAGGAATCACATCAAATATTCCGTAGGAAAGAGACACATCTGGAATTAAATTAACCTGTTAAATATAAACATTTAATATTAAAAAAGCAGACATTTAGAGTTCATAATGTTAAAAATTATATATTTATATATTACCTATATCTAAAATTCTCTCTGAAGGCCTTTGACTTTGCCAAGCCATCAACTCCATCTTTTCTCGAAATTGAAGTCTGCGTTCTTGAAAACTTACACGCAAAATGCTCTATAGTACAATGGGAATGGAAAAGGGGGGGGGAGAGAAAAAAAGACATTTTAAACGTGCTGAAAGATTATATGATGAACATTCTTTGGACAAAAATGTTATAAATAAATATTTGATTCTTTAACCAAATAAGATTGAAAAAAAAAGAAAGAAAGAAAGAAATGAAAACAGAAGAAAAATCCCAGTTTAATGATCAGATGGAAACATATGATTTTTTTAAATAAATAAAAAAAGAGACTCTTACAATAAAATGCTTCAATAAAAATAATGTAGTATGAGAAATGATTAAACTGAAATACATTAAAACATATTTAAAAAAAACACTTGTATGGTTATCAAGAAGATATGCATTAATTTTGAAAACATAATATGAAATAACACAATTATCATTATTTTCTGGGGGGAAAATGAATATGATGAAATATCCAATATAAGGTAAGAAAGAATACACAACACAAATTATTTAAACATTTTTTTAGTGTTAGATTAATTTAATTTGTGGCCTGAGGAGGCGCACATTATGCAGTCCCTTTTTTGATAAACTAGCTAATTTAATTTCTATTTCAACAAATTTTTAAAATGCTAATGCTAATTTATTTTAGATTAATTCTTTTAACTTTATTAATTTTGAGAAAATGAATTTTTTAAAAATCTATTATGGTTACAGATTACCCAGCCCATATGTTTGTGCATAACATTAATGATGCAGATATTTGGTGTTTTTAAATATTTTAATAACTGACCAAGCAATTGCTTGGTAAAAAAAAGTGTCATTGTATTGTCCTGTTACATTAATTCATAATTGTATAGATTTTTATTCATGTCGTAATATTGTAAGAAATATTGTTGCTGTGTTATTATATTAATGAAATGTTTTGAAATACATTTAAAGCCTTATATGTAATCAAAATAATTGCTTATGAAAATACTTTGACTCAAGAAGTTCTATAAATAAAAAATTATTTCAAAATATTAAATATTTTTTAAATAATGTTTTAGGATAAAAATATCTGGCAAAGCTTAAACAAAAATTGTTTAATAATGTGCATTAGAAAATTTATAAATTTGATAACTTTTAAGCAAAAATAAATAAATAAATAAAATAGAAAAGAAAAGCTGACTTACTTTCAAAAGTTTACCTTTCATTTCAGAAATACCATGCATTTTCATAAGACGAATTTCATATGGCTGCCCTGGTAAAATTAAGATTAACAATTATATAATATTATACTACATAAAATTCAATTCTGCAAAAGAGGCTATAGTGGAACTACATACATCTTAATAATTGAAACCAGAAAAGAAAGAGAATATTAACTAAATAATTACAAAAATAAAAATTAAAAAATAGAAAAAAATTACAAAATTAGTATATAATGCTAAATAACTATTGTACATAACAGTCATAACATTATAATTTCACTATATACTATTTTATAAGAGAATAAAACAACCACAATAAATATGTACAATAAAATTTGCAAGGTGCAAATATCTAGCATGCAATTTTATAAACAATACATAAGATTTTTACTATAAATGTCTATAATGGAGATAATTTATATTAACATAAATTAACTCGCATGGTCTGACTTCTTAGAGCTACAAAACAAAATACAGCTCAGGTAATGTGGACTGATTACATGTATTAAAAATGCTTAATTAAAGATGAATTCCATTGCAAGTTCCCTTTTTAACTATATTTAAAATAAAACTTTAACTACCTAAAATGAAAAAAATTTAATGGGGAAAGTGACTAACCCATTTCAACATTAAGCCCATTTCTTCACAAAAATATAAAAAGTGACCCTGTGATTTAAGCAACCTGGATAGGAGCCCTCAATCTCCTGTGCTGTACGAGGATAGTCAGACCACTATACAATCCAGTTTGGTTGCATCTCCAAAAAAAGGTTAAAATAGTAAAATTAGCATAACACATTTTAAATCAAAAAGTATTACAGGTTTCAAATCAAATTTATCAAATCAATATACGAGTAATTAATAACAGTCAGTTTAATAGTTTCAACTCTATTGTAAGCATCAAGCATGCTTTGCAGTGTAAACTAGGGCTTTTTTAAATTATGGATAATACTTTCATGCAGAAAAATATATTAGGGTAGCAAATTTTTTTCTTTCTTTCAAATTCATTCAACATTTGTAAGCAAAAAAGTTTAAAAAATTGAATTAAAATATTTTATTAAAATTTCCTAAATTATTACTACTTATTAACTATTAGCATATCTGTTATTTTCAAGTTTTATAATTGCCAGTTTTCTAGAGAGAAATGATACTATTAAAATTTCTTCCATCAAAAAATATTATTGCAAGTAGGAAAACTTTCTTAAAAAGTCGTAGTTCAGACAATTAAGATACAATTAAATTATATAATGAAGTATATAATAGCAAAAAAGATAAGATAAATAAGCACTAATAATAATTTTGGTAAGAAAAAATAAAGTTTTATGAAATTTAATAATATGCATAAAAATGATACTATAATGTACTCCCTCTGTTTGAAAATTTGTTTTACAATCAAAAACAAAGAATTAACAGATAAGAATAAATACTTTGAAAATCCAGTAGTAATGATTGTACTGGCATATCCAGCAAATAATAAGTCATTATAAATATTTAAGTTTGATCAATTCAGAAATTTTAAAATAAAAAAAGTTTTATTTTTCATAAATATAATCTTTACATTTTTTTAATGAGGGATTTTGATAAAAGAATTGCAAAAAAAGGACTTATAAGTTAAAACTAGTTAACTAAGGTTTTTAAAATATTTTTCATATAAAAAAGGAAAAACTTCAGTGTCAGGCTGTTTTTACAGAAAAGAAGATTAAATTCCATTTCAAATAAAATCATTTTACAATTTAAATTTTGTTCATTTGTAAAATCAGAAATCTTATTTTTTCAAATTAATGATAAAATTATTTGAATATAACATAAGGAATTGTATTATAATAGGAGTTCAAATTTTAAAGAAGCTGGTAGTCATTTAAATTCAGAAATCAGTTTATTATTGTTTCCACATATTATTAAAATGGATGAAAGATCAATTCAAGACTTTCACGCATTTTAAGCAAGTTCAATTCAGGGCAATAGTTAGGAAGTACAAAGATATATGAATTGCAATGAAGTGCCAGATGGGGAGAAAGGAGAGATGAAAAAAACATTGATATCGGATTTTACAAAACACAAGGATCTACAAAAATTTTTACTAATTCCGTAACTTAATGGGACATGTGACACTAAACAATCAGCCAATTTTATCCAGGCAGTGAAAGTTAGTCATTAGAGTTTGAGAAATGTGCAAAAAATTAAAAGTTTTTCGGACTCAGAAATTTTTTAATTCAATTAAAAATGGGTTATGTAAAAAGAAAAAAAATTCCACAACATTAACAAGAATTTATTTTAAAAGCACTGACGAATGGAATCTTTTACATATATATTGTGCATTTAGAGAAAAATTTTGAAACATTGCATATTTTCAAGCAGAAGGAGTAAAGTAAATGTTCAGTAATAAAAAATATATACAGAAAATAAAATTAACAGGTTTTAAAATCTAATGATAGCAAAAAATAAATTAACTAAAAAATACAGATTTATTAAAAAAATTAAAATTTTTGATTTAGTAATAAATTTATGAGTAAATATACACAGCTGGCTATGTTGATTACTAAAGATATTGAAGACTTGACTTTACTGACAAAAATTCCTAATTTTTTTATTAAAAAAATCCATAATTATCATCCAATATAACATATGACTTACTTAGCTTCTAAAATAATAATAATAAAACATTAAAAAATGTGCAAAAACTGTAATTCTAAATTTTTTTCCCTATTATCTTATTTTTTTCAGCCAGAAGCAATATGTTCATCTATATTAAAAGTTTTTTTTAAAAAAAGGAATGATTGAATATATTTATAATTTATATAACTGAAGTTTAAAAACTGCTATTAAAGGATTCCTTTCTATTTCAAAATAATCTAAATTAAAAAAAGTTAAATTCAAACTTTTTTAAAGTTTAAATTCACAATAAATGATATGCCTAATGGTAATAAATCAGGACGGGGGGAAAAAAGCAACAAAAGAAACTATACCTTGATTGAGGTAAGTTAATGTTTCTGCTCCAATTTTTGTTCCCAGAGAGGTAGCTGCTGCCAAGACATATTGGAAGTCTGTCTTAGCTTTAGAAATAAATCCAGTTTGAAGACTATATTGAGATAAAGAATTGCATAAAGTAGGGGCATGCAGAATGCTGGCCTCTCCATTGCTCTCTCTGGAGGAAAAAGCAAGCTATAAAAATATGGCCTGTACAAAGTTTTATGCATGAAAGAAGTTAAAAAATAAATAAAATAAAATTTAACAAAACAGAATTATTTATGTTATATGGTAGTATAAATATTATACCCAAAACAATCTTTATTACGCAACACCAATAAATCAATAATATAAATTTTTTTTATATATTTTTAATATAAAATTTAATGGTATCCAAAAACTTCAGAACTTTCACCTTATTTCTTTTCTAAAAGAGAAATAATATTCTTAGGAAAAATTTTTGACTTCCATTTTTTTAATCTTCAAAAATATACATATAAGATATATGGATTGCAATTTCAAACAACTGGTCCATCTAATTATTTAAATTAATTTCATTCTTCAAATTTAATCTAATCCGAAGAGAAATAAAACCTGATACATTTCTATAGAAAAAGGGAGAAGGGGAGGGGGGGGAGCAAAACTTTGACACAAATTCTGCTTTGAAAATAAAATCGAAGTAACACATTCCCTTCAAATTTCAGCAAAAATACAATGTCTAATAAAATTCCTAAAAGGGATTTTTTTATAACAAATAAAATATTATTTAATTTTTTATTCATAAAAAGCAGAATCATGTTTCAGATTTTTATCCTTTAAATTTTGTTATTAGGAAAGTATGAAATAATATTTATTTATTATAAACAAGATGATAGAAATACAATATTGATAAAAAATGTATAAAATGCATTAAAAATACCTAATGTTTTCCTCATTTTCTAAAGAATCTTCTTGGTGTGCTCGACATGGTTTCTTGGAGTTTGGGCGATCACTTGATTTTGAAAAATTCCAAGTGCTCAAATTCTGGGCAGATCGAGCCTTCACTTTATCCAAGCCCTTATCTGGGAAAGATAGGTGGCGGAGCCATTGCTCTCTGAAAATCAGGAATTATGTGCTTTGTATACTATCATTCAACATAAATTAAGAAGAAAAAAATAATCAACTCAATAGAAATGAGCGATAGAAATTCTAACAACGTATTTTACTTGAATTTTAAATCTATAGATACCTAATGAGGACATCATCTTCTTTGTTCATTTTGATCACCTGAATAGCAGACAATGTGTCACTAAAAATAATATAAATTTTTTTATATAAAATAAAAATATTTAATATTTTAAATAATAATTAAATAATTTTAATAATAATTAATTTAAATAATAATCTTTTAAAAGCAAAGCTAATATTAAATAACAAATATAAACTATCTCATAAAAAACAAAATATAATTTATTTGAAAGAGGACTGTTTAAATCTTTCATTCATGTAACCCCCATTTCAGAGAGGAAAATTTTACTTACAACATACTTTCATTAGAATAAGTTTGATGCAACTTCAGATTGGAATATAAAAAAGAAAATAAAGCACTGTTAACAAAGCTGATTTTCTAAATTTTGCTTATATAAGATTTTTATAAAAGGTGACAACATGAGAATTTTCAACTCCCCATTATTGTTTCAAGTGATCCACTTAGGACCATAATTTTAAACGAAACTTTAATCCAGAACAATAGAAGATACACCAGTGGATTCCTTTGTGCTTATTTAATAATATTCATTGCTAATATAAGTAATAAACCAATTTAAATTTTTAGTTTTATATTCTAAAAAAATTTTTTTAAACATTTTTAACTTATTGTGTAAAAAAAAAAAAATAGAATGATTTTAAATTAATAAAGATTTCAATTTCTTTATTTAAGAAGAAAAAATCTAAATTATCTCAATTTCATTTATATTAAGAAAGCATTCTTAACAATGTATTGAGAAATTTCTAGATTTAAGTCACTTTCAAGATCCATCTATTACCATTGAAAAAATGGGAAGCAGATTTGGATAGCAGTAAACAAACATAGTGAAGAAAGTGCAGTTGAGATAGGCATATGGAAGGCAATATAGAGGAATTTATTGACAGGAGTTCAAAAGGACTTATGATGAGGATGGACTTATGGAAAGATTCTTGGATAATCAAAACAATTAAGAAAAACAAAGTTCACTGTATTAAAATACTAAACAGCCTAGTAGGAAAGACGATATACATATTAAATAAGATTTATTGTTCTAAAGACATTCATCCATATATTTTAATAATAATCTGATTTTTATGCAATAAAAAGAATTGCATATAAAATAATAGCTTAGTAACATTTTGCAAGTTTTTCAAAAGTGTAGTAACATATAAATGAAGGGAAGGGGAGGAATACAAATATTCTAATGTACACTTTTAAGAGAATGCTGCAAAATAAAACATTTAGTGTTAATCACTTTTAAAACTCAAATTAAAAAAAAAGTTTTTAGGGTTTTTTTTTTTTTTTTTTTCAGAAAAAAAGAAATGAAGTATAGAATATTAGATATTGGAATGAATTGCAGTACATAAAAAATGACTTTTTTTCCTCCCTCTGCACAAAAATGGTAGAAAAAATTGGAAAGAGAGCTTACTTTCCTATTTTAGTTTTTCCAAATGCTTCACTTGAATGTTGAAAGCAACATAAAAAAAGCTTTATATTGTAGACAAACTAAAATTTTAAATGTAAGATAAAACAAATTAGTAATTAATATGACAATAGAAAGAAGTGTCACAGTTTTGCAGTTATTACTGATTAACAAAAAAAAAGTTCTAAGATATTGTTCTATTATTTTTATGATGTTGTCTAGATGATTGTATGAAAATGTCAAATAATTCCATTGAGATATTGCACAATATTTTGCGCTAACAAAGTATATACAAGCTGCTCCAGGTATAAACTATAATAAACCTAAATTAACAGAAAAAAAATTTAAAAAAATTAATACAGTGCATAATTTACATGAAAATGTAATTTAAAGGGTCCTTTGCCATTATTATTTTTTCTTCTTTTATCCAATATTTTATTTTGAAACAGAAAAAGAAAACATGAATATGAAAGCAAAAAGTACATAAAATATATGATAAATATATAATTTTAAATAATTTGAAATTTAAGTAACAAATTAAAAAATAAATAATGGAAACAAGTAAAATATTTTTATAACAGTAATTTTTTTTAAGACTGGCTTTCTTTCTGTTTTAAAACTGTTACAACTAATGTAAAAAAATAAAAATAAAAAGTTTGATTTGATTCAGCAACTACAAAATTAAATAAATAAATAAAAACCTCGAACGGTTACATGAGCAACTAGAAAAATTTAGAGCAGATATAATATAATCCCTTTCTTCCATGCTCATATTTACTTGATTGTCAGTGGTGGCTTTTTATTAGAACTATATCTTCCTTAGTCACTACTTAAAAATATACTTGTCTTTTTTCCCCCCCTAACAAGGCATTTCCTTGCTTCTCCATATTTATAATTTGATGATCAACAGAATAAAAAAAGCAAAAAGATGCAGCAAAACAAGAAATTCATAGCAGAGGACTGCGAAGAAAACAGTATAGATAAGTGCCACAATTTACTTAATGCATCAAAGCATCACTACAGCTCAAAGTTGAAGATCTGTCAACTAATGCTTTTCCTTTTATTTATCCTCCCACCGATTTAATTTTCAGTATCATTTTTTAAAACTGTTAATTTCAATATTGTTTTGCAAGAAATACCTATGGCTTAATTTATATTATTTGTTAATTAATTCTTTTGTAGCAAACCAATTAAATATTCTGATAACTAATATAAAAATTGAAATAAATATTATAACATTATGCTGAAAAATAAATTACTCCATCAATGATTCATACATTTATGAAAGAAGAATGATATGATATTTAATAAGGTTTAGCTCATAATTAAATGCTTTAGTATGCTGATTTTTAGATGGATATTCAGATTTTTTGAATACTGCAGATGGAAGAGGAACTCAAAATTTCTAATTCTCAGCATTATCAGAATGATGCTTTGTAATTCAAATAAATCAAATAGATCTTAAATATGGAATAATATTGTTTAAAAACCAATATAGGAAGTAAAATTTTTAACAAATTAAATTTAGATGCATATTCGGAAATGTGTTTGACCAAAAGAGAGGAAAAAAAATCCAAAAAGTGAAAATGAGCATAGGAAAAACATGCAAAAAGTATAAATTAAATAGTCAATATACAGAAACAAATTATCAAAAATAGAGCAACCCCAATTGGCTTTTATATTCATTTCAAAATATTTACAAAAGGAAGAATTCAATAGCATATCACTTTCCAAAAGAAAATTTAAGAAATATATTACACAAGAAAAATTTAAATATATATTACACAACAAATATGAGGGGAAAACCAGTACTTTAAATACATCATTAACAGCAATGGACCTTTGCATATATCCACTGACTTGACTTAAAAAGCATTTCATAGTTTCCTTTTAAGTATTTTTAAGTATTAGTCACATTGGTATAACAAGCAACTTGATTTTGTATACAAGATTTAGATGTGAAAGAAATTTTTCAGATCTGAGATCTATCTTTTCTTTTTAAAATAAAAATACACACACACAAAAAAAGAATATTTTTCTGTAATTTGGCAGCTTAAAAAGATATTTCCTTTACAGCTTTCTTTGCTGCTAGTTTTTTCCATGAACTTGATTGTCACAAACATTTTTTTTCTCTTTATTTTTGCTAAGAATGCTTTTTTTATTTTTGCACAATAATTCTATGCTGCTGAGTTTATGTTTTACAGAGATTTATCTCCAAGATTACCTTTAAGATAGTCATTTTATACAAATAAATAGTAGATTTCTTAAAAAGCAAAACAGGATGGGGAAAAAAAATGCTGAAAACTGCAGATATGCAGAAGAATCACACCCCTGATATTTGAATTCCTGATTATGATAATTTTTCCAGAATTATTAGTTACTGTTCTGATGAATCACCATGGTTGATTGCTATGGACCTGGAGAAAGTTTCATGCTGTCTTACAAGTAAAAAAAGTCTAGAAAACAGGATTATATTTTATCTATTCCAAATATTTCAGTCCAGATTTGAAAAGAATGTGTTTTTTTAATTCACAATTCTATTCAAAATCTACCTCATGCCAAAAGTGGTAGTGCCAGCTCCACCTAATCCTGAAAGGCTGGAGTCCAAGTCTGAAGCTAAGAGGTCCAGATCCTCCATGGTCCACAGACCCCCACCAGGGGGTTCCATAATTGTGTAACCTACAAAAAAAGCATTGAAAGACTACCATGTGTCACTTATTTCCTTAAATTTTAGGAAAACTTTGTATGATTTTTTTTTGTCCGAGACACAAAAAAGGAACCACAGCTTAAAATCTCTATTTTATATAAAGTAATTTTACTCAGATGATGCAGTATGTTCTTTAAAAAATAATCTGTTTTATAAAAAAGTTGCAATTAAAAATAATCAAATTTGCATCCCGTAAAAATTGTTAGAATTTACTTTTTTTATTAAAAATTTATTAAAATAATTAAATCTATACCTTTATTTTAAATAACATTGCAAGAAAAAAATGCATACATAAAATATGTTTATTTTAGTATTATTATATCCATGGCAAACTCATTATTCATAGTAAATTTTATATGCTTTATATATGCGTTTTAAAATTTTAAAGAAATTAAAATTGCAACTGTGGTTCTTTCAGCAAAATATTATTTCACTTTCAGATTTGAAAAAAAAAATGTATGTGAAATTGAATATAATTTCCGGTTACTATAACAGAATAAAATGTGCAAAAAGTTAAAATTCAATTCAACATACCAGTAAACACTCTAATTTTAATCTGGGATACACACATTTTGTTACTATAAAAATTATTAAATATAAAACATATGTGCAGATTATTCGATTATTTCATTATCACTTTTTTACACAGCAGAATTTGGTTAATCCGAACTTTTTTAAATTCGAATTCTTCAATAATTGAAATAATTTCCTAGGTTCCTTTAATTTCCTATTTGATGCATTTAATGTTGATCTAGTTTTCTTTAAATCGATTCTCTTTTGGTTCGGACAGCTTCAAATTATTTAAATTCCACTACATTAATAAAATAGTATGTTCTAGGATATAAGGAAGCGATGCAATGTAGTAAGCAATAAAATAAGAAACTTACTTTTTTTTCTTTAAAAAGTAAAAAAAACAGCTATCAGAAACCTTTTTTGAACACTTTCAAGGGCTTTGGAAACCAGTCCATTTCACATAGATAGAGTTCATTCATCTTGATACTGAGAAATTCAACCCAGCCAAAATATCAAAAAATATATCTCCGAGGCACGTGTAATTCCGCTCCTCTACCAAATATCAACATTAATATTACGAAAGCTTCCAAGCTGACGTCACTTAAATGTTCCGAATATAGTAACTCAACCGCTACATGAACCACATATTAAAATAAAGTTCTCTTAGTTTCTAAGGGCATAGAGATTTAAAAGGTTAAAGAAAAAGAAAAAAAATTATTGGACTATTTATACACTTGAAACTTTTGAAGCTTCCAGAACAAAACAACTTCGATAAAATGAAGCGCGTTTCAACACAAGGAAGCATTGCGAAAGAATCGAAATCTGCGCATAAGAACAAATTCATACATTCACAGAGCATTACGTCGCACTATTAGGCGGAGATTCGAAAACGCTGAATGCAACAAGTGGTGTTTAGATCAAAGGGGGAGAGAGAGAGAGAGAGGGAGAGGTTGGAACGGTTAGCGTAAAGGTACAGAAGGAGAGAAGAGGGAAAATTCAGATGGCGAAAACTGTTCTCAGTACTTGTAACGAAATCGTTTTATCTCGCGTTTCTCTAAAATTTCTGATAATTCTTATTTAAGAATAGTTGATAGTTGAAAGATCATTTCAAAATATTTTCTAAATAATCCTTAATGTTATTTTTTTTAATTGATAAATGTTACTTTTCTTCTTCGTATTTTGATTCTTACAATAACTGTTTTTTTTTAATTGAATATGTTATAGCGTCAATAGCTGATTCCAGACTAAGCAACTACCTAGAGCCACTTGGTTGAAGGTAGAGAAATGGGAGCGCAAAAGGCTAGAATTAAATATATGTATTATTAACTTAGTTGCCACATAAATGTGTGTAAAATGCAAATTCTGTCAGTTGTAAAACATATAAAGACAGTATTAGTACTTTGTCATGTGTAATGGATCAGTTTCTATTTGTTTCGTTATAGTCACTTCATTATTTCTATATTTATAAATACCGAGTATCTGGTTAAATATTACTGGGACAAACTAAGATGCCGTTCATAAAAAATAAAATAAAAATAAGCATAAACATTTTTACGAAGAAGAAATAACTTTAAATATATAATAAACATATTAAATAAGCTTAAAAAAAACAGTGATCTTATAATGTGCGCTATCTATGGTTGCAATATGTTTAAACCTTTTATTGGACAGTATTATATGTAAATGTTATACTCTTAAAATATGATTATTTCATTTCTAAATCTAACAGCTTTTTCTTTTAAATATGATACTTTCCTAAATATTTATTTTCCGTCATTTCGTATGATAAAGAGATTCATTCTCGTATGATAAAGAGAAGGAATAGTTATTGTCAAAAAATTCGAACTAGAGATTTTTGACGAATCTCCATATTTTAGACCTATCTGAGTTTAAAATATACATTTTTAGCATTATATCTGTTTGTTCGTTCATTTATCTGTTTGTCTGTGAAAAAGATAACTCGAAAACAAAACGGTTTGAGCAAGACTGATGAAATTTGGTGTGCGTTTTTTTTCTTTTTAGATTCTATTTTGATACTATAGATACCACAATAGAATTTCTATCAAATTTTGAATAAAAGCCGTCCAGTGGAAGTTAGTCTGTCCGGCTGCCTGAATATAAATCAACACGTTAACTACAAAATGAAGACAGCTAGATAGATAAAATTTAGTATATAGAATTAGACACCTATCAAATTTTGAGCCAAATACGACATAGGGGTTGACCGTTTGTCGGTCTGCACCTTTAGAAACATGTAAATGCTATAACTCAAAATTGAATTAATTAAATATATCAAATATGTTATGGGATTTTGTGAATACAGGTGTAGCTGTGAGTAAAATTTTTCTTTCAATGAATTGGAAAAAAATTCCAGCGGATAAATTTTTATCCAAAATTAGTCTACAATTTTGTAAAAGATGACATAATAAATTTCATTTAGTAAGTCTGTTCCCGTTTTGAGTTATTGTATTTACAGACAAAAAAGCTTTTTCTAGATTCAAAGAGTTCTGAAATGTTGAGATTCATTAATTTTCGGATATCAAACATTTGGATACTTACAATATGTTCGCTATGCATACTTCATATATGAGAAAGAAAAAAGTTCAAAGTCATAAATAGGTACAGTGACGTAACTAATTTTATCTATATGTGAAAAGAGGATCCAATAACCATAATTAGATTCAATAATCGTAATTAATATACAAGTCGCTTTCAGCGATCATCTGGTTAGCCAAAATTAATGATCGCTAAAAATTTTAATTAAATATTTTATGTAACTAATTTTTTTGAAATTTTAACTAGAATTTTAATTAATTAAAAACTAAGTGAAATTTTGGCGTTTTTCCACTATAACTTCCGACAATAATATTATAGAACAACATTGATTTTCACATCATATTGAAGTTCAAAAATAATCGTTTCAACGAGCTAATATTTTGACCTATAAATAAAATTTCTATTTTTAATGGATTTTTAGAAAATAATTTAATTATATTTTCCAGCAATTTATTTTGCGCAAAACAAAAATAAAATTTAAACTCTGCCAGAACGCCAACAGAAAAATTTAACTTCTATTAATGCGTTTCCATCACATTGACAAAAGCTCAAATAAAAAAATAAGTTAGCTATTATTACAAATTAAACATATAAAAGTGTAATTTTCAGTACGTGTCTGTGTGAAATTAAATAATTTTGAAATATGATATTTTCTGAAAAGTAAATACAAGGAAACGTTTTCTATGATCTTTAAAAATTCCTATATTACTAACTCAATGAAACAGTTTTATTTAAAGCAAGATAATCAGGGCCCAACAGCTAATTTGTAAACTTTTAATAATATATATATATATATACATCTGTTAAAAAATGGTTAAAATGAAATAAATAATTATATTTTATGTAAATAAAGTCAATAAATTCTGATGAATTATGAATTTTAAATTTTTACATATATCTTCTGTTCTGTGAATCATATTTGACAAAATATTCTAGAGACGCTAATATTTTAAATATAAAGAGTTGCACTCCAATCAACTAAATCAATCACTAAACCTGACCAATTTATGCAAATTTCAATATCACTATTCTACAAAAACGGGCTATTTTAGATTACTTCATGGACCGTCTCAAAGAAGCCAATCATCTTCCAGGGTTTCTCAAGAGTGATTGACCTGGCCTAGATTATGAAAACGTCGCTTATTCTAAAATTGTAACATTCAAAACTTAATAAATCGGTCAGCTTTGATAGCAGCAGAGAGAAACGTTTATTTATTTATTTAAAAGTTGGACTGTCAAGAATATTTTGCAGAATATGATTCCTTAGAACCAAAGACTAAAATTTATACATTTAGGATTAAAATTTTAAGACTAAAAATTTTAGGACTAAAATTTATACATAATAATTTTTTAAAGTATATTTATAAACCAAATAAAATAAAATATTATTATTGAAATTACTTAAATCTTTTCGAAAATAAAAATAAAAACCGAATTCTCTGATGAACCCATGACATTTTGTTGAATAGTCCTTTGAGACTTTATAAATTATGAACATTATTCTGTAGTGCAATTCTGTTCTACGCTGCAGAATGACTCTGCTTTCAGTTCTAATTTTTTTAAAGATATGTTCGGTTGCAATAAAAAATGTCTTAATATTAATTGCAGTTTCATCATTTCCACTTTAATCTAAAATTGAAATTTTATGGGTGCTGATAGAAAATTAGAGTGAGATGCACATTACAATAAACAGAATGGCTTAAGGCCTACATAATAGTATTAGTGAATTATATGACTATCAAAGAAGCTTAAAAATATTCTGCTGAAAAACATATTATGAGACCAAGTTACATAAAATATTAATTTCGCGAGCATTAATACTGGCAAAACGGCTTGTCGCCAAAGGCTGCTAGTTTTAAATAAAAATCAGATATCTTGCAGATACTTCCCAGCATTAAGTAAATATATCCCTTGCTTTCCTAAAATCAGATTTGCCAGTAATAATTTGTGTTAAGAACAAGATAGCAATTCGGATGATAAAACATCAACAAAAAAAAAAGGTCTGCAACTTAAATCAAGACTTTTATCTATAAAATTTGAGTTCTTCTAGAATTCTCATGTTTTTATATTATCGTTCATTATATGTTTAATATTCATTCAAAATTCTTACGATTCTTGTAGCAAATAATGTAAAAAATTAATTTAAAATTTTATTAAGAGTAGAAAAAATATTTATTGGTAAAAAATTGGTATTGAAAGGATAATTTTTTGAATTTTAAAACAATGTAAAAACCATAGAGCTGGTATATAAATGGAGGAAGCTAGTTGCTTGTTTCTAGTCTAAACAAGAGTACGCAACATGAGCCATGTGACTTGGGAGAAATCTGGCCTTTTTTGGCGCCATATCGCAAATCTTGGAATACTCAAAAACTGCCATGCAACATTTTGTTTCCCGGCATTGGGTCCGGTCGGTTAACATTTTCTAAATAATTTTTATATTTAAATATTTTATTTCCTAAATAATAATTATAGATTTAGCCGTTCATAGACACTAAAACTGAACATAAAAACTGAGCGGAATCCATAAATATTTAAAATACTCGATAGAGATTTACTTGAATTAGAATGATAGTATTTTCTTGAATCAACTTTAAAAGGAAACAGTTGTGGTTGAAGTTACTTTTATCATCTCTATCTCAATTAATAGTAATGTTAAATGTATCTGTGTGTCTTGACACTCAACAGGCAAGACTGTCAGAACTAGAGCTACCATATTTAGCACAAACATAGTTTGGAACATTGAAATGTGCACCTCGCCGCCCTTTTTCCAAAAAATATTTAATTAAATATATTTAAGTGAATTTTTTGCATCATAACGTTTTCATTAACGAGTAATATTTTATGATTTTTACGTCAGTATAAAGTTCGAAAATTTTTTCAATGATACAATTTAATTACAGCATAATTTTTAAACATAATTTAAGTATACTTTAGAATAGAATATATTTACTATTTTATATAAACTCAAGTCGTTTTCATTGTCACTCCAAATATTTCATCCTTTATTATTATTTCATTGTTGGTGATCAGGATATGAAGGCTTAGTTTTTCATAAAGAGTAAGTTTTCATGCTAGTCAAGTTCAGTTAATGCTTTTAAATTAATTAGTGAGCAATAACTTGTTTAGTTAATGCCCTTCGAACATTATTTGTAATTAGTTACACTTAAATATAGGTTGAGCTTCACAAGTAAATAATAATAAAATCTTTATGGGGTGCGTCCATTTTTAAACCCTGATACTCTTTTTTTAATTATTATCGCATGTGTAAAAGTATATTATATTTCTTATCCCTTGAAAATGGCTTCTTTATTTTAGTGCACTTTTATTTCTTTACTTATTTTAGTGAATTTTTTATTGCATCAAGGAATTTTTTTATTGATTAATCCTCTGAGTTATTGCATAAGTAATGAAAAATATTCTATGATACTCCTAAAACTTCAATGTTAAACGAATTTACTTTCTTTCCTTATCTTTTTAATAAAATATTTAGTTTCAGCCAAAATAAAAAGTTTTTATATTAGCAGAAGTTTAAAAACCGCAATTTTTCAAATTAAAGTTCACATTTTAAGCAAGATGACTAAAAATTAGAAGTGGACATTGCGCATGAACGAAACTGTGTAAAGTTTTCAAAATAATAAATCTTACATGTTTATCAAATTTTAATTTAAAAAATATTTTGCTCATTAAGCTATCAAGAAGGAGGTACATAAATAATTTAAGTAAAATTTTTAGTAACCGTTAATTCCTGTGAACCAGCTGGTCGCCATAGGCTGCTAATAATGCAGTAATATATATTCCCTTAAATCTGTGTAATAATTGTGCTGATTCAAATGAAAATTTCTGGTGTAATTGTTTAGTATGCCTTTTTTCGTTTTCTTTCTTTTCTTTTCTTTTCTTTTCTTTTTTTTTTTTTTTTTGTATATGAAGAAAAAAAATGTATGTAATTTCAAATAAAAAGAAATGTAGAAGGTTCGAACCTCTATTCCGAAATATCATAGCATGATAGTCTTTAAAGTTTGATTCATCTATCTTTATTTTCTGGATTTGCTTTTAATTACGCTTCAGTAATAAAATGTAGGAAAAAAAAGTGTATTTAACATCGCCGTAACACACGTGCGTCATATCTCAAATAACTAAAACAATAAGAAAGTATTATTGTAAAATATACTCGAAAACATCTTTTATATTTAACAAAACTGGGAAAAAAATTGCACAGAAGAAAAACTTTATCATTGAAGAGCTAATGAAATTAATTTTAAACATACGCAAACATGATTTTTTTTTTTGCGATAATATCTTTAGAAGTTATTGAGAAAAAAAAACTTTAAAATTTTGATTAATTTTGAAATAAAATATTAAATATTTGAAAAATATTTTTGAAATTGTACCTGTGTATTCGTCTGTATGGAAAAACGACAATCCAAGGGATGCATAGAGTTCCAAGGGTAAAATTTATAGGAGGCACCAAAATTGTATATCTATGTTAAATTCTGAACAAAATTTATAAGAAATATACTATCAATGACTTAGACTATAGAATTCACCATTTTAAAATGAACATATTCGAACTTTTAGGCGCATACTGGCGTATCATCACAAAGTTAGTCATTTATCATTAAGTCACGTGTAAGTACACGAGAGTATGATGAGAGCTACAAGTATGATAAAAAAAAAACAAAAAAAAAAACACCCAAAACACCCTACAGAGCCGATTTTTGAACTTACGTGCTCACTAAGAAAGTGTTTCTTAAAATTTGAATTATATTATTAATTAACCAGGAAGAATAGTTTTCCCAGAACTTCATATCGAACTCTGTAATAAAAGTGTTAACGCAGAGACAACCTTGCATGGCATCGGCATGCAACTGTTACGAAATAATAACTTTTGGCTTGAATTTAGCATTTTTAATGAATCTATCGTATCAACCGTGGCGAGTGCTTTTGGCAATTAATCCCTGGCATGCGGTTAATAGTATCCGTCAATCGAATACCGGCCGCGGTGGCCTGGTGGTAAGGTCTCGGCTTCGGAATCGGAGGGTTTCAGGTTCGAGTCCCGATTCCACCGAAGAACCGTCGTGTAAGGGGGTCCGTTGCACGTTAAATCCGTCCTGACCAAACGTCCTCTCGCTGGTGTGGTGTGGAGAGGGGGGTGCTAGCTCAGGTGTCGTCCTCGTCATCTGACCGCGGTTCAAAATTACGAGGTCCGTCCCAAAATAGCCCAAGAGTTGCTTCAAACGGGACGTTAATGTAACTAAACCTAAAAAAACCGTAAATCGAATTCAGGTTTTAAACGCCTTTTTCCAAAAGGCTGAAACCAAAATTTGACATAAAACTACACTTGTCATAAAATCACATATTAATTTTGATGTATTTAAATCAGTGCGTTTGCATGCTTCTGAAAGTTCAGACAGAAAGATGATCAACCCCTTGTTGTATATGGCTCATAATTTGAAAGTTTGCTACACATTAGATGTTAAATCTACTTATCGAATTTTATCTATTTAACTCTATTTGTTTTGTAATTATCGAGTTAACTTATATTCGAACAATCGGACAAACAGACTTCTGTTGAATGGAGTTAGCTCAAAATTTGATAAAAATCTACATATTTGTGTACAAACGGTATATCAAATTTCATCCGTACAAGTTTGAGTTAGCCTTCTTACAGACAGACAAAAGTAATGAAAATATTTGTTTATACAGTAGACGATTGGCTGATTCGAGGATGGTAGAATCGGTTTATCCTAAAATTCGAATTCGGATAAATTTGGCCTGAAACTAAATGTAGTAAAGGTTTCGAAAAAAAATTAATTAAAAAGTGATGTGAAGATTAATTTTTAACATTGAATAGTTTTAAGATTTTATAAAAGCAATAAACATCTAACCGATAATTTGATAACGTTGTAATAACTCTAATTAATTATTATAGTTATAAAAATATGAATTTAGATAAATAAGTAGATAATTTTAATAAGTGAATGATGTAATAACATTTTAAATCCTTCAATTTCCCAATAAAATTTTTAAAAAATCTGCAATTCACTCATAGCATTATCAAAGCTCTTTAGAAAAAAGGATGAAATTATATTTCCTTATTTTGTTAAAAAAATTTCAGTTGTAACATCGAGTTAAGGACCTTAAAATATATTTTTTTATAAGGATTGAGGGTACAAGGTACCAATATAACTAATTTGCAAAAATGATAAAAAATGAAAGCAATTTTTTAATTTTGATTTCAAATCAACAAAAATAAATTCGAATTAAAGACGATATTTGAAATTATACTTATAGGAAATTCAAGACACCAGGATTCGAAATGAAAACTTTCGAGTTAGATAAGTTTTTTAGAGTATATCTTCTCAATAAAGTTATTTTTGTCCTTTCCTAGAGTAGAAATCCTAGAGTTTCATCCTAGAGTAGAAATATAAGAGAAATTTGAGGGGTAAAACATACCTGCTTTTTATTAATTATTTTAGGGTAACTGCCAACAAAATAAATTTTTACAAAATTAATTAATCAGGATATTTTTTAACCTTAACATAGAATTAAAGAGAATAATAATAATTGGAAACAAAAGGAATTGTGGAAATTTTTCCTTTGAACGAGAGTAACGCAGCTTTTAACCTGTTGTCTGTTTCTGACGTATTATGACGCGTCACTACAGGCCGTATTGTTATTATTGAAACAGGCGAGATGTTAAAGGCGCTCTTGTATAGGAGCGTATATCTGAAAAGATTAGCAGCGATGTGTCACGTTTTCATGCAGCGTTTCAGTCGGAAGACATTGTAAATTCTGCAGATGTAGTTTGATTTGTTTGTCTGCTTAAGGAAATTCTGTATCATAAACCAAAGACCAGTAAATTTTCCAAACATGCTTCCTCATTATAGTTTCAATATTATCCGAAAACTATGCATATTTAAATAAATATGCGTAGTTTGGCTCCAAAGATTCCAATGAGGAAAATTAGATAAAAAAATAAATAAGTGAAAATGAGGAAAATTAGATAAAAAAATAAATAAGTGAAAACGATAAGTTTAAAAAAATGAAAATTGAATGACAATAAAGATTTAATATTAATAAAAAGATGTTATAAATAATACATAATTAATAAATAAGCAAAGAGTAGTAAAAATTAAACTTTTTAATGATTTAAAAAATAATAATTTCAAATAAATATAAAGTTTCAATATTATCTGAAAGCTACATAGATTTAATAAAATATGCTAAACTTGGCTGATTTGAAATTGATGGCAATATAAATAATATTTGAATTATCCACCGATTCAAATAAAGAAAATTACATCAAAAAGTAAAAAGTGAAAATGATAATTTTTAAAAATGAAAATATAATTGCAGTAAAAATTTATTTTCAATAAAAAAAGATGTTATAAATAATACATAATTAATAAAGTTGCAAAGCTTAAATAGAACAAAACTTTTTAATGATTTTAAAAATAATAATTTCAATAAAATATTAGTTTCTATATTATTTGAAAGCTACACAGATTTAAAATGCGTAGCTTGGCTAGTTCGAAATTGATGGGAAAATAATAAATATTTGATTTGACCAAAGGTTTGGTTTGGTTTGGTTTGGTTATATTAACGTCCCGTTTTGAAGCAACACTAGGGCTATTTTGGGACAGACCTCGTAATTTTGAACCACGGTCAGATGACGAGATTTGACCAAAGAGTCCAATGAAGAAAATTAGATTAAAAAAATGAGAAGTGAATACGATAATTTCTAAAAATTAGAATGGAATCGCAGTAAAGATTTAATTTTAATAAAAAAAAGCTTTTATAAATTATGCATAATTAATAAAGATTCAAAGTGTAAATAGAACAAAACTTTTTAATAATTTAAAAAATAATAATTTCAATAAAATATAAAGTTTTAATATTATAAATATGCATATCTTGATTAATTTGAAATTAATGGGAATATAATAAATATTTGGTTTATCCAAAGATTCCATTGAAGAAAATTAGATCAAAAATGAATAAGTGAAAACGTAATTTTTAAAAATGAGAATAGCAATAAAGATTTATTATTATTAAAGAAAGTTTTTTATAAATAATACATAATTAATAAATAAGCAAAGAATAATAAGAATAAAACTTTTATTGATTAAAATAATAATTTCAATAATATATAAAGTTTCAGTATTATAAATATTCGTAGCTTGATTAATTCAGAATTGATGGGAATATAATAAATATTTAATTTATCCAGAGATTCTAATGAAGAAAATTAGATCAAAAATGAATAAGTGAAAACGATAATTTTTAAAGATGAGAATGGAATGGCAGTAAAAGTTTACTATTATTAAAGAAAGTTTTTACAAATAATACATAATTAATAAATAAGCAAAGAGTAATAGGAATAAAAATTTATTGATTAAAATAATAATTTCAATAATATATAAAGTTCAGTATTATAAATATGCGTAGCTTGACTAATTGGAAATTGATGGGAATATAATGAATATTTGATTTATCCATCGATTTCAATGAAGATTTATTTTTGCCATTTAAAAAAAGTTTTCTGAAATAATACATAATTAATAATTAAGCTAAAAGTAATTTTAATGGCAATTTTAAATATTTTAAAAATAATTTTAATAAATTAGTAATAAGAATTACTGCAAAATAAGGCCTCAAAATAAATAGGAATTCACATCTGAAGTATCAAAGTTTCTTTAAAAAAGTGAAATTTAAAATTATTCTTAAAAGTCATCGTCTTTTACTACTTTTAAAAGTCATCAAAAAATTAGTTATCATCACTAAGAATATAAAAGAATGAACACATATAACTTGACAACAATTAGAGAACAAAGACAATTTTTTTACAGTTATTAATTTTGAAATCGAATGAATCAAAATTAATTCGAATCAAAGAAAATATTTTATCACTATATTAATAAAAATTCATGGGAACAGAAAAAAAATTCGAATTGACATGACTTGAAATTAAAAGCAATTATGTTTAATTAAGACAAGTTCCATTATATTCAGGATAATAAGGAAAATTTAATGATATGAGTAATGACAATACCAGCTAGCCGTCTTTGGCGACCAGCTAATTCTGCTGAGAATATTTTTATACTAAACCTCCTTCCATTAAACCTCTTACGCATAACATGACGTCCATGAATCCTCCAATAAAGTATTTTTAAAAGCATCGTATTGTGATGACCGTTAAACGAGTGTTATTTAATATCTTTATACTTATTTATTATATATATATAGAGAGAATTAATAAATCTGATTCTCATGACCATGTAGTGCTATTAAAAACTTAAATGTCTGAGTAACCTGTTTCTTATTGCATATTTTTTTGTGATTTTATAATTACAAAGGTCTTTTGCGGTTCTGTAATTTCACCTTTTGATTCTTCGTATAAACACTAAAAATAATTAATAGCAAGTTTCTTCCTTAACTTTTAACAATGGCAGGGTGATAGAATTTTTTTTTTCATTTGTGAATTGAATGATCCATATACTGTTACAGATTACGCATGGATTTTGAACATCATCGATGAATTAATTGCTTATGAGCAGGAAAAGACTTAGAAACATTTCAGAGTGCATGCGTATAGCGTATTTCTACCACAGCAAAGCAGTGTAGCAAGGTATATAAACAAATCGCCCAGGGGCCGAGTTGATTTGCGACAATTGCTGCTGGAAATGGACCTAAAAATGCCTTCGAACGACAATGTCAAATATTTAATGAAACCATATATTGAAAAATAGAGTACAGTGCTGAAAATTAAGCAAAAAATATTTTCAAGAAATTGTTAAAATTTAAGAAAAAATTTCATGGCACTTATCAATAAAGATTTTTTTTTTTAATTTTAAAAATAGATCGTTTCAAGAATTATCGCTTGGAAAAGTCAAAATCTACTTTAATATTCAATTATTTAAAATTCTCATATAAATTCAAAAAAAAAAAAACTCTCTCTTAAGTACACATTTTTACCCTCCATATAGTATCTCAGTTAAATTTGCTAGTTTAGTTCAAACGTTCTGTAGAATGAAAAAAAAAAAAACATATGCACATTTAATTTTTTTATTAGTAGATATAATAGTAGCTAAAAAAATGCTTTGTTATTTGAAAAAAATATGAACAATGGGTTTTCATTTTCAAGAACTATTCTTTAAATGTTTGGCTAGCAAATTTGAATTTGTTTTTAATTTGAATTTCTTGCCCCTGGAGATTTGAAAACTGCATTTTGATTATATCGCATATGCAACATATAAATAGAAATTACTTTGATTTATTTCAAAGCGTTACATATAAGCAGATATCTATACTTAGTATAAAATGAAGTCTCCTGAAAGCTTCTGTATGTTTAAAAGAGAAAAACTCGAGAAATGCTTAACTGGTGTTGGAGATATTTGTACCATTTTGTAGGGCATTTATTGGGGAAGATTTCAGTATATTGAAGTCATATCAAAATAAAAAAAAGAATTTTATAATTGCGATTTTAATTATTTTTCTACTACGATTCGCGTATGCGTAAAACAGCAGTATCTGTGCTTTGCACTTAACCACGCATGTGCGAAAACCTCAAACTGCGCATGCGCAAATAGTAAAATCGGTGGCATGCATTTACGACACATTTCTTTGTGCGCGTCTGATGTTAAACAGCAATTCAAAATTCATTATGCCCAACAAAAATGAAATCCAACTTTGGCCGGAGCACATTATCGGGTGGAAGCTAGACTTAAGTTTAAAGCTAATTCTTCCTCTTGGTTGTTATGCCACGGGCAACGCTGTGCGGGTACTGCTAGTTCATTATAATAAAGACTTCTTTATACTACTTCTCGGAGCAGTTCATTTGTGATAGGAGAAAGAGCTTCACAGATGGTTCTAACGGATGCCGGCCAATGACCCAGCATTGGCGACCGTTTGACGATTTCGATGTCAGAAATAAAGGAACCCGAAAATTCTCGGATTGTTTCAGTATCTCCATTAAGACTCGACTTCCAACGTTTGTTCTAAAATATTCGGTGCCCCGTCACGTTAATTATAAAAAACGAAGCGCACAGACGAGAGTGAGTAAGTAGTCGGGTCGATGAAAAGTAATGGATGAAAGTCTCTGTTTGGAGTCTAGAAATTTTTCGAAGAGTGCTTTGTTCCGTTGTGGTTGTTTAATAACGTGTGTGCTTTTATTTTTGTAAATGCTATTCTTGCGTGCGTTTCGACTGTGTTTTTGCTATTGTGTATTCATATTTTCGTATAGAATAAAACGTCGTTATTAATTACTGAATCTGTTGAATTTTTTACAGAATTTTCGCGTAACAGTTACTTAATAAGTCGCTTTTAGTGTTAAGCTTCTTAGAACTATGAAAAAAAAATCGAATGTGTCTTTTGAATCTCTTCTCTTTGATTAAACTTCGATACAGACGCACAATTTTTATGTCAAGATTATTTATCAAACTTCATTTATATATCTTCTTGAATTTTTGAAGGAAGAAGTTAAGAACTGCCCAAATAAATCAATTTGTAGGTAGATTTAATAGACAATTTTATACAGATCTACAGATATGGGGTAGATTCTACAATTCTGGCGTATAATGATATTTTTAATATTCTCCCGTTTTGCCTATTGAATTTCGTGGTTACAAGGGGCCTGATATACGTGTATAGACAGATATATTTTCAGTAAATAGATTTTTGTCCAAAATTCGATAGAAATCTTCAAATTTAATATAAAGCCATAGCGCATGCCAAATTTCATTTATCTACAACTCTTTCTATTTTTATTTTTTTTAACTATCAAGTTAACAGGTACACAAACAAAAAAAACTATAAAAATACTTTTTTTTTTTTTACTGTTTCAGGGTTATCTAAAGCGCACAGCGCACATATTTATCAAAATCTCTCAGTTTAAAGTTTCAAAGATATCAGTAATTTTTTTTCTTTGTGTTCTTTTTAGATGTGAAAGTGGAAAAGATTACAGCAAAAAAATGTTTTAAATATTTATTAATGTTTTTAATGAGTAAACAAAACCCTGAACTGTTTGGGAAATGAACTGTTGACCTTCTCTAATTTGATCGACTGCTCGTAAACAAAACAAGAACTCGCTCAGAAGATAAAAATAAAACAATTTTCTTATCAGTAATTGGCAAAGACTAACTCATGAGTACTATTCTGACCTGGCAGATAACAATATACGCTGTAATCTTCCGTTTCAAAAGGCAAGGATAAAAATGTCTCTAAGTATACACTTTTCACATAGCTACAAAATAACTAGACGATTGCTTATCTGTATTTTCCACTGAAGGTGAACGTTTTGCTGTTGTTCTAAAATGGCATCGAACTCCTGCTGAAATAAAACGATATTTAAGTATTTTCATTCAGAAAAGTAGTGCAGTTTGATTGAATCGATGGAAATGTTTAAGGGGACGGTGCACTCTATTAAACACTTTTGCGAATTATTCACTTAGGGTTAGAAAATTTTCTATGCATATGCATTAAAATATAAATACATTATATTTCTTTTAAAAAACATAAAATATATTATTTTAAAAAAATTTAAATGATGTATAATGTTTAAAAATTTCAAAATTTTCCAGGCTGCTTAATTTTTAATTTTTCTATTATTATTTTTTTTTTATTTATCCAATGTAAATTCATTTGGAACAAAACTATATATAATTTTGTAATTCCGATTAAAGGCTAATTTTTTTGAAATATTTTTATCTACACTTACTGAATTTTCAAAGGAATTTTATGTTTTTATGAATTAAAATTGACTTTTAACTAACTAGAAAAACCTTGAAATAAAAAATGTATACCTTATTTTCTTTTAATGCTTAATAGAAATCTTTATTATAAATTCTATTTAATTTCTTCAAAAATTAAGAAACTTGGAACATTTTAAAGATATTGGAATCTAATTACAATATCATTTTGAGAAAAGCCATTAAGATGAACTTTTTTCCTTTAAATACTCCAAGTAATTATTTTATTGAACAAGACATTTCATAATACTCGTTTAGTTTAATATAAACTCATATTTTGGTGATAAAAAGATAAAAATAAAATTGCACGTTTTCATCCATTTTTGCTTATTTCAAAGTCCATTGTCCTCTTAATTTCGACTTTTTCGTATAATAATAGAGTATAACATGTTTGAGGAATCGTGGTAAAGCCAACAATGTATTTAAGAAATTGTCTGTTTGATCAATTAGGTCCAAATTTGAAAGAGAAATACAGTTCTGATAATAAAATCATATGTAAAATTCCATTAATATATGTCGTTCCATTTTTAAGTCTTTGTTTTCTAAAGCACACGTATGGACAGACTTCTTGGTGATGTTGAAAATTTGACCGATAATGCATATTATAGATCTAAAGATTGCATACCAGACTTCAACCTTCGAAATCTTTTCGGGTTCCTACATTCAAAAGCATACCAACACAATTTTAAAACTAAATTTTATGGATTCTGAAGAGAGCAAAATGAGCAAATTCATTTGTCTTTAGATATAATTTTTTTGACGATAACAGTAATTATTCTTTACATATATTTCAAGTTTCAGAAAACGAAAATGAAGCATGTATAAATATTTGTCCACATGATTAATTAAATTGGCAACATTGCAACATTTCTACATCAGAAAATTGTTTAAAATTTTGCGTCTTATGCGTTTTAAGTTATTTTTTTAAAAAAGAAACCATACAACACCCAGATGAACATAAAACTGTATTTGCATTATTCAGATACTTCAAAATGTTATTCTAGTTTGAACATGAGATAGTTTGTGAGGTGGAAGCATATGAATTGAAAAAAGGCGACCGCGATGGCCACGATACCCATGATAAGAAAATGCATCTCGTATCTCGCCTTCAGGAATTTTACGCAGCCCTGGAAAAAGACAAAGACAATTAATTTTGAAAAAAAAAATTGAACTGGCAACTGAATTGTATCTAAAAAGGTATTGAAAATCTAAGATGGTATCACTAAAAAGATGAATATTAAATCAACGCAAGATATTAATTTTTATACATTTCTACTTAACTTTTCTATTTTATGTTTGTGAAAATGGAATTTTGTAATCGCCTTTATTTACTCTTATTAGAATTTTAAAATTTTATGCACTTGCATCCTCTCAACGACAATACACTATTTTTATGTTTTGAAAATTTGATTATTAGTTAATTGGTGAACTAAGCTAAATTTTTGATGTCTTAATTTCCTAGTAAATTAATGATTTCATCTTTCTGTGATATAAATATAAATAATTTATAATTAAAAGACTAATATTTAAAAAATTATTTTCTTTTAGCTAGTTGGCAAAATAAGTTCTTTTAAGAACTATTTTTATTAAATTTATTCTACCATAATATTTTCTGACAGCAAAAGACCATCAAGATTTTTGTTAATTTTTAAATAACTACAATTAGAAAAATATTTGTCCGAAGAGTCCATTTCTACCCTTTAAAATCCCTTTGTGCCAAATTTGATAGTTCTATGTTATAAACTGTCTGTTCCTGTAAAGAATCAACAGGCAAACATATATACATTCTCATTCAGTGGAATGAAAACAGAAAAACTCACTTCCTTGTATACCATGTCGGGGTTGTTGAGATTGCAGTCGGCCATGCTGGCCGTGGACCGACAGCAGACGACGGGCAGGTCATTAGGACTGGACCGACTTTGTATCCATGAGCTGCGTTGCCAGTCTGTGTAGTTGTTCGCACCACAGCAATGGTACTAGAAGAAGAATCTGCATCAAAATTTGTCAGTTTCACTTTGTAGAACTATCTCATTCTAGGACTACTGCGGTGCGCATAAGGACGCTCAGAGGTTTAGTATGTTAGAGAGATGCTATAAATACAAAGGGACTTGTATGCATTTGCACTCATTAATGTAAGAAAATGTCGATGCATTATACTCAGGCAGGTTCAGATTAGGCCTTGTAGGGGTCCTTAGGTAAGGAAATTAGGTCTCTTTCCCTTCCAAACTCTCGAAACAAATATTCTTTATAGATTTTTATCTTTATGTAGGTAGTTTAAAGTAACAAATTTTGACAAACTGAATGCCCTCAAAGAGGATTAGTGAGTGGTGATGTAAATACAAAGGGACTTACATATGTATGCGCTCAGTATTGTTAGAAAGCGTTGATGTGGTACATTTAGGCAGTGGCAGATTAAGTTTTCTAGGCCATCCTTTTTCCCTTCCAAACTTTCAAAATTAAATTTTTTTATTGATTTTTAATTTAACCTTCATATAACCTTTAATTTTATATAACCTTTTAATTTAACTTTTATACAGTTAGTTTTAATTTAACTTTTACATTTCAATTTGTCAAAATTTACTAATTAAAGTAGTAAATGTTTGACAAACTGGAATTGCAAAACGCTTAATTGTTTATCACTTTCTAAAAGACTAGTTTTTATGTTAAGTATAAAAGCATTCACAACTAAAATTTAAATCGCAAAAAGATAAAAAAAAATTGTAAATTTTTATAAATTATATAGTACCATATAGTACCATAACATAAATCCTGTATCTGTAATTAATCTTGTACTGGTTATTGTTGGAATATTGTTAAAAATTAATTTAAACTATACTTGATTTTTAATTTTCACAAATTTAAAAGGCACAAAATTAAATAGCTGTCAAAATACAGCAAAAGAAAACATCTCGAGGACTTCTGGCCCCTTAAAATTACGGGACTTTGTGAGCAATACGATAGAGACTAATAGTTTGAATGTGTTTTCTTGAAAGATGCAACATCTACTTATTGAATGAAAAACTTTGTTCAGAATTAGCACAACTCAGATTGCATGTAATTTACAAAAACTTCCAATTGAATCCAATAATTAATATCCACCGATTTTTGAAATTACGAGGTATAAGAAAATGCAAGATATGGTAAATTCAGGCTGCTGTGTTTTATGAATAATCAATTCTCTGGTAGTTAGAAGGATACTGACAGATTTAGTGAATAACGATGAATTAAACTATAACTGTAATTGGTTTGAATAGAAAGACATAATTAATTAGTATGACTAATAGATGGACATTTAGAAAATAAACATCTAAACGGAAATTTCAAACTATGGGGTCATTTTAGATACCATTTTGGACACATGTTAGAATTGTGAAAACATTAAGTAAGATTCGAGAGCGATTATATTGGAAACAATTTCAAACCAAAGTTGAAAAATGACGCAAAGAATGTCAAGCTTGTGCAGCCCGAAAAGGATCCAAAATAAGAATTAAAGGTTGCTTGCAGAGCTAAAATGTGGATGCATTATTCAAGAGAATGGCTTTGGATATTTTAAAATTTTCTCTGGACTTTCGAAGGACAATCTGTGTCCTAGTATTGATGGACTTATTTACCAAATGGTAGGAAGCATTTCTAATTTCCGATCAGGATACCTCGATTGTAGCTGGGGAATTCCCTCGAGGTTGAATTTCGTATTTTGGCATGCTTTTACATTCTGGTCAAGGCATAAATTTTAATTCCGCGTGCTTTTCTAAACTCTACAATATTGTGAAAATTCTGCAGATTCGAGCAACAAAGTTACATCTTGAGTCCGGTGTCATGGCTGAGAGATCTAATCGCACGATTTTAAATCCTCCTTTGCTATTTGTGTCATAGAATTGAATGAATTTGGATACATTTTTACCTCTTCCTGGCCCAACGGAGCAAGGCTCTTGAAGTAACTGGAAGATTTTTAATCGAGATACTTTTTGGTCGAGCATTGCAATTGCCATATGACATGAACTCTGGTGAACTGAATAATATGCCTTCCTTAGAGGATGAATATATGAATGAGGAATTTGAAGGCACGTTTGGAATTGGTTTATGTAAGAGAGCGACTCAATCAGTTTATTCAGCGAATGTAAATTCGTTACGACACCAGAGCAACAGACCGCCGTTTCGCAGAGGGGAACCAAGTTTGGATGTATAATCCGAGTCGACATAGAGGTCTACGCCCGAGGCTCCAGCAGAACTAGGAAGTAAATTTGTATTACTTTCAAGAAACTAAACGTTGCTGCTTACTGAGTTCAGAGGTCGTCAGTTCTCATTAATCTGTTATTTCCGTACAGACTAAAGACCATAATTCTGCGTAAAGTAACTGATAAGGAGTGCAGTCATTGAGAAACTGTGTGTGTGTAAGGGGGGGGATAGTATTACGGATCTGTTATATTGCCTCCTTGATCAATTAATCTCATAGTAAAAAAAATGTTTTATTGATAACTCTAAGGAATGTTGAATGACCGCCGGGTTACTAAGCCACTGCAAAAATAAAGGTTCTTGATTATGCAAGAATCTTGGCGATATATCCATTCGGAGCCAAGTTACGAAATTCTTCCAGATCTTTTGATGCTCTCACGTGACTGCTAAAAAAGCGGAAGCGTACACACAATGATCGAATGAATCCTGTCTTTCAAGTATTAATATACGGCGAATTCTCTTTGAGAGCTTTATGCTGCTACTTGTGTGTGATGATTTCCCGAAGTGCCATCTTTATGTATATTTGTGCTGTGCGTTGCCCTCTGTATTTCGTATTTTTCTTTCTAATATAACATTGTTATCCTTTATTGACCTGCAAGTACTTCATTAGAATCAAAAAATATTCATATGAGCAGACACTGGCGATAGATTCAGTAAAAATGATATATTCATGCCAGTGATCTATATTTTGTAACTATTTTTCGTAAAAATCTTGCATTTGTGGCCTTATCCATAATCTATAATTTTTCGTGCTGGGAGGCGGATATGCCTTTAAATGGAGAGTTAAAGTTAGAAAGTTGAAGTTAGGGAACTTAAATAAAAGAAACTCCCGGAATTCCGGATTTCAAAAAGCAAAAATGCCGGAGTTTTGAATAAATGTAGAACAAAAAATTTAAGACTAATTAAAAAATGACTCGAGATTCACAGTTTGGGAAATCCTGGTCTAAATAAGCTGACACTTTGTACTCATAAAAGCAATTCGATGCAAAAGCAATTATTCACCTGATACAAGTACTTTTGATTGTTCCGAAAATAAATAGATGTAATTGTTTTAAGTCGAATTTACTCTAAAAATCATTCTACATCTTCCTGTCACTCTGTAGATATTTTTAACAATAAAAAAATAATAAATATATAAAACTTCAAAATGATGCACCTTCTTGAATGGTGCCTGAGAGGATATATCTGAGTGCAAAGGGGTACGTCATTTAACTATTCCTGAAAATCATCACTTCTGTCATATAATAATGAAAACTAATAGAAAGTGTATAGTTTACATTTGGATGATAATGAGACAAAATTACTGTAGAATAAAAATTCAAGAAATATTTATTATTTTTATTATTTAATAAGGCGTGAATTATTAGTAAAATTTATTTATGTAGGGTAGATTGTTTCCACATTTTGAGAATTCAAACTTTTCCAATGGATTTAGTGCTTTCTTTCAGCCTTTAAATAGACGAGTTGAGTTGCAGAACATACATTCTGCCACAAGAGGAATGATTGATTTTACACAAATTGCTTTCTTTTAAACGTTTAAGATTTCTATTAGGCAGGATGAAACTTTGTCATTGTTTGCTAAAGATCGGAGAAAACTTCTGCTTTAATTTAAGATTTTTGAAGCCAAGTTTATTTAGCACCATTTTTATTTTTTGTAGAATAATGCGCAAATGAACTTAATTTTTGAAAAAAATGAAAAATGGCATAAAAAATGTCATTTTAAAATTTCTTTTACGGTATAATACATTTTTCATGCCGAAAAATTTATGACATTGTAGCTGATATTTAATGTGGTCACTACAGTATTTAAAAATTTTGATAATTAGAACTGATTGATGATAATTGTCGAATTGGATAAAATCATCTATATTTTTATCACATCAAGGAAAAAGAAACAAAAAATAAAAAAGCAAAAAATTAAAAAATAATATCCCTCACTTACCTTAGATTATCTATAATTTATTTTAAAAATAAAAATTAAAAAATTCCTTTATTATTGCCTTTCGAGAATATTTCTTAATTGTTCGCTTGTATATTTTTAACTTTTTTACTTTTTCGTATGCGAAGTATAGATAAGTATTGTAATTGTCAAAAAAAAGAAAAAAAAAATCGAATTCGAGATTTTGGTGAATATCCACATTTTTGACCTCCTTGAGTTCGAAAAACACGTTTTTGGAAAATGTCTCTCTTTGACGAAGACAACTCAAAAGCTTCTTAAGCTAGACAAATGAAATTTGGTACACGGTCTTTACATCAGATTTGTAGATTTTTATCAAATTATGAGCAAAATCCGTTCTGAGGAAATCTGTCTGTTCGGCTGTTCGAATATAAATTAACAAGACAATTACGAAACGAGAAGGGGGCCGCGGTGGCCTGGTGGTAAGGTCTCGGCTTCGGAACCGGAGGGTTCGTGACCCGATTCCACCGAAGAACCGTCGTGTAAGGGGGCCAGTTGCACGTTAAATCCGTCATGACCAAACGTCCTCCCGCTGGTGTGGTGTGGCGTGGAGAGGGGGGTGCCAGCTCAGGTGTCGTCCTCGTCATCTGACCGTGGTTCAAAATTACGAGGTCCGTCCCAAAATAGCCCTAGTGTCGCTTCAAAACCGGACGTTAATATTACCAAACCAAACCAAACCAATACGAAACGAGAAGAGGTAGGCAGATGAAATTCGGTACACAGATTTAACATCTATAGTGTAGACACTTATCAAATGTTTAAGCCATAACAAACGAGGAATTGACAGTCTGTTGGTCTGTACTTTCAGAAATATATAAACGCGATAATTCAAAAAAGCAAATATATCAAATTTGGTATGTTTACTAATGTAGTTTTGTGTGAAATCTTTATTTCAATTGGTTCGAAGAAACGAGACTAAAATCCAGATTCGATTTTTGGATACTTTTGACCACATGCCAGGTATTAATAATGAAATGATAAAATTTTATTTCAATAAAACAACTATCATTCGAGATGCCACGCATTTCATGTAACTTTAAATTTGGAATCGGTACACATAAAGCGTTTACCTATCTATATGTAGTGATATTTTAAATCTAAATTAAATTTTAATTAATTTCCTAATTTTTATCTTAAATTAGTCCATGATAATTTCAATCTAAAACAATCTCTTATTTCCTGATCCAATCCCCACATTTTTATTTAATTAATTCTAACACGCACTTGACAAAATTGCCGATTCCGCGATTTCTACACCAGGGACATAGGTATAAAAACTCTTAACACCAGCACATCTTTTTAAAATATGCCTAAGATACCCTTGTCTAAGTCAAGACGTGGCAAAGAAATCTCTATCAAAATCTCAGAGTTAAGTCACCGAAGAGATAAATTTCTATCTCATTTGCGCTTGTGTCATGATGTAGACTGACGAGTCATCTCGTCGCTTCTTCTCTGTACATATAAGAATATACCTCCAGTGTAAAATAAACACACACACACACACACACACACACACACACACACACACACACACATACACACACACACACATACACATACACACACACACATACACATACACACACACACACATACACATACACACACACACACGTACACACACATACACACACATACACATACACACACATACACACACATACACACACACACGTACACACACACATACACACACACACATACACACACACACACACATACACACACACACATACACACACACACACACACATACACACACACACATACACACACACACAAAATGCTAACGTTTGTGGCACAGAAATTGCTAGTTTTATGCCAATACAACAGCAACAATGGCGAATGCAATAACAACAGCCAAATGTTAACAAATAATCGTACGAATTTCAGATTGTTTCAATGGTCTTTTTACAAATGCACTTCATTCAACACTTCGCTTAGCTATTTAATGGATTTGCGAAATATCATTGGAAATGCTCCGGAGATAGCTCGCCATGTTACCAAAATGCGCTTTCAATCAGAGGAAAGAAGACATAAAAGAAATAAAAAAAAAATAACAGTTTCAAACAGAGCGCAAAAATAGTCCTAACCATCGCCAGGTAGGTAACCGTTATGACTTTCCTATGGAAATCGATGTTCATGCCTTCTAAAACTATTATCTTATAAAAGTAATCTCTGGATCATCTTAAGATGAAAAAAATTACCTTTTTAATCATATCAATATAATTTTTGTAGAATTTTCCCTTAATTTTGATATTTCGATTCAATTTAATACACTTAATGCAAAAATGTTTTTAAATTCATTGATGGATTTCAAACGCATTCACTAAAACATTCAAATCACGATTTTCTGCCAATCATTGACTCCGTAGTGGGATTTTCATTTTCGCTTTTATTTTTAATATATACATTTTGTAAATTGCAGAAAGCACACTCTAATAGATTTATGTTTTTAATCGTATCAAATAATAATGTGAAATTTTTTTTTAAAAAAAGAACCCCATAAATCTATTAACAGCCTAAAAAGTGAATAATCACGGCGAACAAACTGATCGCCAAAGGCGGCTAGAAGGTTAATTATTCCTCTGATAATTTGTTCATGGAAAGTAACCATGACATCTGTATTCTAAATACAAAGTTTGACTTACAAATATGTAATTCGTAGATTAAATAAAAACACATAAAAATCTTTTCTCTCTTACCGTTGATTGAATGTGATCGAAGGCCAGAAGTTTCCCTGGACCTCTGTTCACCTGCTTGTAGTCTTCGAGGACAAAGCGGTTCAGCTCTTTCTCCACAAACACACCAATCTAAAATCATTATTAAGACGATTCATTGATGATTTTAATCATCAATGAAATTCATTTTTAACATATCTGCACAATCTTTATACAGCTTTAACTAAACTTAGTTATGTTAACATATCGTTTTGAAAGAAAATGAGAATTATTTTTGGGACTAATTTGAACCACGGTCAGATGAAGAGGAGGCACTTTTGGTGGCGCCACTTTTCCTTACTTTCCTGTTATGTCAGAAGAAAGTCATTTCAACTTTTACACTAAATTTAATGCAATTCTGGTCCGATTATACTGCAGCGAAACTTTAGTATAAGCGTGATTTGAGTTTGAATTTTCCAATATCCTATTTGAAACCTTAATACCAGGCTATTATGCCAACGTAGCAAGTATTCAAATTAAATAAGTAGCCATAAGTAATTTTATCTACAAATAATTGATTGAACAAGCGGCTGAGGTCACCCAAAACTTTCTCGCATTCTCTCTGATAAAGATATTATTCTAGAGAACGCCTTGTATGGCATTGAAGTACAATAGTTAAAATATATTAACCTTTGGCGCGAATTTAGCATTTTCATTGAATATACCTTGTGATTTTTGGCGATTCATCTTTCATGCGGTAAACGGTATCCAAAAATGGAATTTGTCTTTTAGACATGTTTTCCCCAACGATTGAACCAATAATTTGACCCAAAATTACACTTGTAGTCATAAAATCCTATACCAGGTTCGATATACTTAAGTCGTTGCGTTTTTGAAATATCGGGTTTACGTGCATCTGAGAGTACAGATCGACAGGCGGTCAACCCTTTATTAGATTTGTTTCAAAATTATACAGATGTTCACGCTAGAGATGTTAAAATTGCTAATTGAATTTTATCTATCTAGCTCTCGTAGATTTTTAGTCATCGTGTTATTCGAAAAACCCGACAGACAGACTTCTTCAGAACGGATTTTGTTCAAAATTTGATAGATATCTTCAAATGTGGTGTAAAACTAAATTTAATCCATCTAGTTCAAAGCGTATTTGAATTCACAGACAGACAGTCTGAAACTTGGAAATTCGTTAAAACCTCGAATTCCAACCATTTGACGATTACAGTACTTTCTCTATATTTCATATACAAGAAAGTGAAAAGGATATCTGGTGAGCGAAGGAAAATTTATAGTCTATCAAAATAAACTTTTAATAACTTTTTCTTTAATAGGAATGATTAGTAAATCGGTCTACAAAGAAACACCTGAAAAAAAGTTTCCTTTTTTTTAATGCTGAAAATATGTTATTAAGAAAACCATTGTTGTTTCTGAGATAGCTGAAGTACATCAAACTTTTTCATGCATTACAGACAGCAATTTCCAAATAAATACAAGAAGAAAGCGTTTTATTATTGTCTCGTTATTAATATATTGTTTTGAAGGTACTTCAAAGCTCATTTGGGACGGACTTCATAGTTCTAAACCATTGTCGGAGGATGAGAATGGTAACTGAAGTAGCAACTTCTTCTCCAAACTTTTACGCTACGTCATCAGGAGGATACTGAACATTGGCGGATTTATAATTTTCTGATTAGCGGATTTCTTTTTAATTTTCAATAAGCCACATAAGGAATTTTCCATGGAATCAGGTCTGAAATCAGTTATCTTCCGATCACGAATACGAAATTCAAACTCGAAGAC
>JAPMOR010012937.1:312275-337032 GCA_026543865.1 Argiope aurantia
ATATATATAAATGAGAATATCTAGGGGAAGCTCTTCTTCTTAATTTATTCTGTTTCCTTATTTCTAGTCTATGTTTTTTTTTCTATTTTCCTTAGTTTTTTTCTATTTTTGTATTTTCTTTCATACAAAAATATTAAAATCGTCAAAAAAATTTCAAAATCGAGATTTTGACGAGTTTTTATGTTTCGAACATTCCTGAGTCTGAAAAACACAATTTGAGAATTCTATCTGCCTATCTATGATCATAAATACTTTGATCTAGATGGATGAAGTTTGGTATTTTGTTTTTACACTAAATTTGTAGATATCTGAAATTTTGAACGAAATCCATTCAGGAAAAGTCTCTCTGTCCGAGGACACGATAGTTAGAAAATGTCAAGAGATAGACAGATAAAATGTTAATAGTCAGATTTAGCACGTAAAATATTAATACATCGCATGAATGCAAATTGATGACTTAAAAGCGTAACAGTTTGCATAAACGAAATTTGGTACACAATTTTAGCGTCTAAAGCATATATATAAAATTTTGAAACAAAACCGTCAAGGGGTCGATCGTCTAGCTTTTTGCAGCTGCTCTTGCTCGTAAACTCGTCAATTTAAAAATGCAGCTTTATAAAATTAGTTAAGAGATCTTGAAATTAAAATTCTATTTGCGTGTCAAAGTCTAGTTTCCTGAGTTGACAAAATAACATCTACAACGTGTACTCGGTATTTCTTCATTATACAACGAATCACAAAACGTTTATAGGTAGAACTTTAAAAACAGAAATCTGAGTACTTGAAGGTGGGTGGGGTTAAGGGCATTCCTCAATACCCAAAATTTTATAAGAGGAATTTACATTTTTATTAGGAAGAATGCGAGATAGTTTCGTTGCGATCACTTCGCTGGTTGTAGATGATGTTGAGAGAAAACTCACCACGCAGAGGGTGATCCTCTTCTTGAAAAAATACTGGAAGCAGGTGATGATGGAAAATGCGACGATGACACTTCCGGACACGATGAGCAGGATGTTCACGATGGAGAAGACTTGCAATTCGAGCAGGATGTTTGAGTGCTGCATATCTACATTCGCGAAGGTGCCCGTGCTCACCACGGATGCCCCACTTAGCTGCTCGAAAAAAAAATGAAAAAAAAATGATTGATGCTAATAATTTATAATCACCTATTCCATTTTCGGCTGTCTTGCATCAGCCGTTGCATTCTGTGCATAACGATGTTTACTTCACTCTATTTACCGAATGTCGGCATAAAAGCATTATCATGGTTGCTGTGACTTGTGGCACTTTACAAGCCCGCTGACAGTTATCTGCCAGCGATTTAAGCCGAGTTTCAGTAGTGCCAACTAGGGCCAAGAGTACGACTTAGATACTTCATGCTTCACATTCGCTTGCGCAACCCCTTTTTACATAGGGGCACATTCACACATCACAGAAGATCAATCATGCCCGAACCGGGAGTCGAACCCGGAACGCCCAGATCATGGGGAAGACGCGCTATGAGAGGACGCCGGCGTTATCATGGTAATAAAAGAGAGAGTGAAAATTCTGCTTTGAATCTAATGTTCGAAGAAAGTTATTTTTTAATCAAAATTTTAACACCGACAAAAGCAGGCGAATGAAAAATTTAATGAAAAAACGGGTTTTTGCTTATTAAAACAGTTAAAAATAATGTGGCAACATTATTAACAGTTATGTGGCAATGTCAGTTACAATTACGTATTCTTAAAATTTATTCAAAGCGAACTGGAATGTTGAATGCAAATTTATTAAATGGAAAACTGATTTTTTTTGTACATTTAAAATTTTGAAAGAATCTATTTTTTTTGTGTGATAATATTCTCCGGATTCATTGAGAAAAAAAGCTAATATTTTGACCAGCTTTAATTAACTAAGAAACTGATTTAAAAACTAAAAAATCTTTTCAGACTGAGCACTTACTTTTTAAGAAATAACCCTGAGTCATATTTGATGCTGTAGGTTCAAGAGGAAAATACGTGAGATTATTTTAATATAAACTGAGAATTTTATTTGAAAAACGACAAAATGAAATTACTGCGTTAGATGATGCGCAAATTGAATGGTGGATGACGTAGAGAGTTACGTTTGCGTAAAAAGTGATGTCACTCGACTTCTCTTTTTTAGGAGAGTTCATGCACTCAATAAAAGAACAGAAGGCTACTAAAATAACAGTTTAATGTATAAAAACGGTTACAACTTAATGTTTAAAAAGATTTTATTGAGAGTACCGTGTATATGCATAAGAGATTTAATAGAAATTAAGCACAACAAATACTTCTGGTAAACCAACAGTGAGTTCTTCATGAGATGAAAGTAATATCATTGGATGAATTTGCATATTTGAAAAAGTAATTGAAAAGTCCCTCAAATTTAATTTATATTTGTAGAAGATAACAGAAAAAGGTATTATTTATATTGAGGTTATTTATAAAGTATCTATTGTTATTTTACGACATTGACATCAAAGCCAGATTTTTATTATTGTGTAGGTCTAGACTAGGACGTCTTATTTTTTCATTAGCCATCCATTTCAACAAACAAATGTTTTCAAGATCTTCTTTATAGATGAAGTAATTTGTTTACTGTCTTAAAATTAAAGAATAAACAAGAATATAATCTTTATTTCTACAAATGATTAAAAAAAGAATTGTGTTCCTATGAGAGCCATATTGGCTCTATAGACCGTTATACCTAGAATTACCAAATTTACAGATATTCTTCGGAGAAGGGAGGAGAATGTGTATCTTGGAGTGGGTGTTTTGAAATTTTAATTAGAATTTTTAATTAATTAAAAGTAATCGAGATTTTTAAGTTTTTTTTCATAACAATAAAAAGTAATCGAGATTTTTCAATTACCGAAAATATTATTGCATAAAACTGATTTTTACACCATTAAATTTTTTTAAAAATATGTCTTTTTTATGGCATTAATATAATGGTCGAGCAAATTTTTCTTCAATCTAGGTAATTTTTAAAAAATATTTTGCATTATTTTTACCAAAGATTTCATTATTTTATTTTAGAAATTTAAACTTTTTCATTGTTTTGTAAAATAGTTAATTCCATGATGTTAAGGAAGAAGAATTCTGCTTAATATCTATGTAGAGGGTGGTCATAAAATAAATTTCCCATTATGGAGGCATATGCGATTTAAACGAATGAACGAAATGGAATCACATTTTATATATAGATTGTAAAAGGCATGGGAAGATGAATTCCGCAGAAAAAAAATTAGAACCAACCTGTTTTGTATCGGCACTTTATGGAGTAGGAATTGGTTACAGGTTTATCCGTGCTTCTGATTGTGGCCATGATAATTCAACATTGGAACAAGCAGGAGGAATAAAATTTGGTTTGTAATATTTCCTCTTTATACACTTTAAGCAGGAGAAAGTGAAAAGTATAAGAAAATGACAACCATTTACTATATATATTTTCACTGTCACTTTAATACCCTTATCATCTGTTAAAGGTATTAAGGGTATCTGTTAAGGGTATTAGTTATTGGAGGTTTAGATCTTCGTGTTTATGCATTCTGTGTCCCTTCTCTCAAATCAGTGCTTTACGTTTATAAACGTCTGTTATCTTCGCCTGCCTAGTGTTTTCCTTATCAGCACAAAGAGACTGTCTAATAATTTACCGTGACATCAGTGTTCTCAGTGCTGGCCAGTATCGAAAATATACTGTACAACATTTTGTACTGCCAAGTAATGGAACTCATCTTTCCATTATTTTATTTTCGAACTGTCAGTGGGTATTAATTTCTAGTTTTTGATTGATTTAAATAAATACAAGTGTATCATTTAGTTACACAGAAAGTAAATGATTTTTGCAGATTGCAAACAGTATTAATTCGTTACATGAATTCAGGCCAATAAAGAATTTATGAAACGAGGGGTTCGAATACAGTTTGCATTTTTTACTCTTACATTCAAATGCATTAATTCTCACCCATAAGAAGAAGTTGATAACACGGAGAGTCCTCTTCAGAGCTTCGTGTCTCGCTTCGTCACTATGTAGGACCAAAATGTCCGTGTCCGCTGAAAGGAGATAAGAATAGCGACAAGTTAATATCTTCAAATTAAGAATATACATTTCACTCTTTCTCTCTCTCACTCTTTATATATATATATACAAACACACACACACACACACACACACACACACACACACACACACACACACACACATATATATGTGTGTGTGTGTGTGTGTGTGTGTGTGTGCGCGCGTGTGTGTGTGTGTGTGTTTAATTAAAATTACAGATTTTCTTTGTTTTAAGATATATGTTAGCCTATAGACTTGTCATCTGAGGGAAAAAATGCTTTCATCTCGATAAATTTAGAATATTTCCCTCAATATTAAGATGAAATTATTAGTATATATAATCGTTCACCGCCGTCTGTAACTCTAGTCGGAGTTAAAAATATCGCTTCTCTCTTGATCTGCCTCATTATCGAACACGAAATCTCAATTTCTATTTTGACGTCAAATAATTGAGACAAATATTTTAATGTTCCATCTGACTGATTTGTCGGTTTATAAATAAATGTAAGAATGAATAAATATTAGTTATGGGAACTTAAGTTTTACATTTTATTTGCATTTCTTTGTGTTGGATTGTAGCAAAGATTAATGAGCTAAGGTCTACAGTTTTTATTATTTCATATTTATGCTGATGCATAATATTCTCACTTCAATTGGAGTAGACTACTAAAATTTTCTTTCAGCGTTATTTTTATTTTGTATTTCATTTTTTTGTTAGTAGATAACTATTGGTTTTACACTTTTAGCGATTAATTTTGATTTGACTGTTCTTTTAAATTATGGATAGAGAAGATTGAACTGAAAGAAAACAAAACTTTTAATGTTATATATATTTACATCTAAAATGAAGTACAAATATTTTTTTAAAATTTCTTATTCACTTTGCCATTGTGCATGATACTTTTTTCTACTACAACTTTCCTTAGTCAATTCGTGATCCTTTCCGAGATATTGTTAATAGAAAAAAAAAAAAAAAACTCGCACCATTCTTTAACGAAATATCAATTATGTGACCTTATCAGAATTACGGTGGCAATGGATATCGATTCACTTTCGAATCGCGTTGTTTCACTATTTGCTAATTCTGAAAGAGTCATTTTGATATCTAATTTCCTTTTTTACTTCCTCGTATACAGAGAGGAATTATTGCAATAGACGAAAAATTCAATCTTGCGATATTGATTAATATGCACGATTAATATATGTTATACACGATAATATACGATCAATATATTAATATACGTTCTAAAACTCCCTGAGCATTTTTGTGTTTCCAATACGATAACTTAGAAGCGCTTTGAGCTAAATGGATGAAATTAAAGTATACGAGCTTTAGATCGATTTTGAACTTTTCAATCAGACTTTCTCAAACTTTGTAAGCAATGAACGAAATATTTTCTCATCTAGTGAGAGTGCTCTCCCAAAAACGTTCTCGCGTGCTCTCTAATAAACTTGTCGTGCCAGAGGACGCTTTGCATGACATTGTCGTACAACAGTTGCCAAATATTAACTTTTGGAGGGAATTTAGCATTTTTATTGAATCGAGCGTGTTATCCTTGGCGGATTTCTTAATGATTAATCCCTGGTATGAGGTGACTGGTATTCGAAAATCGAATTTGTGGTTTAGACAGTTTTACTCAATCGTTTGAGGCAAAGATTTGACACGAAACTGCACTTGTAGTCACAAAATCCTATGCCTAATTTGATATATTTGAGTCATTGTATTTTTGAGCTATCGCGTTTACATGTTTCTGAAAGTATTGACCGATAGACAGTCAACCCATTGTTGGTATTGTATCAAACTTTGAAGGTGTCTACACTACACATGTTAAATCTGGGCATCGAATTTTATTAATTTAGCTCTCTTCGTTTTGTAGTTAGTGTTCATTAATATTCGAACAGCCGGACAGAAGGACTTTCTCTTAATTGATTTTACTCAATATTTGATAGAAATCTGCAAACTTGGGGTAAAGACCGTATACTTAATTTCAACCGTCTAGTTCAAAGTTCTTTTTAATTATCTCGGTCACAGACAGACAGACATTTTCCAGAAATGCGTTTTTCGAACTAAATATTGTCTAAAACGTGGAGATTTTTCAAAATCATGAGTTCGAAATTTTTAACCATTACTATTGTTACAAACCTGCAATTCGGCTTCCCAGCATAGTTTGTTCCATCAACAGAAAGAAAGTTTTACAGTCATCTGAATGGGACAGAGTCTAGGTGGCGCGTCGGGAGTACCAGAGCTTGGCGACAAACTTGGCGACCATTTGGCGACATGGCGGTGAATTTGGCGACTTTGGCGCCAAAATAGATTATACCCGAAACTTCGAGAATTTTCCCGATCCGTCCAGTAGGACCCGAGATACACCTCGAACGTTCCTGATTGGTTGAGAGGCTTCTAGCCCCGCCTCCTGAGACCTATAAAAGGGTCCGCAGCTGCCAGAGAAGTCAAGTCAGTCAGTAGGAGTCGAGAGTCGGAGAAGTCGAAGACAGAGTGGACGGAGTCAGTCGAAGAAGAGTAGTCGGAATCGACGAAGTCAAGCCAGTGCTGAACTGAGCTGTGTGCTACTGTCTGCAGTAGATTCTGGTTGTATGCTGCTGTGTATGCTGTACGTCTCGGCTGAAGATAATCGTCTTTTATGCTGTATATAGTTGCCATTTTTGTGCTGTCCTGTATGTCTTCGTGTAAATAAACGTCGTTGTTTTATTTTCTACTGCCGCCTGCTGATTGAGCGTTCTTTACACCATATCACTTCCACTATCCAAACGAACCCCGGCAGAAATTTCGTAATACTATTCTTTCTCTATACTACGTAAGAGGAAAGTTTATCTGTCCCTGTATATCCGAATGAAAGTGAAGACGTTAACTGCAGAATTAAAAGAGTTAGATTGATAAATTTGGTGTATAATTTGAGCACCTAAAGTGTAGATCTTTGAAAAATTTTGAATCAAAATTTATTAAAGGGCCGACCGTCTGTCAGTCAGTACTTTCACTTGAATGTGAACGCGATAAATACAAAATGCAATGAGTTTAATAAATGAAATCTGGTATTGATTTTGTTATTAAAATTGCAATTATGTATCAAATTTTGATTTAAAAGCAGTGCCCAAATGCCTTCTGTATTTTCTACTCTATACTCTGAAGTACAAAACGATCATGTGTGTGATTTTGGAAATAAAATTCTGAATTCTCGAGGCGTTCATAGCTGTGTTCAAGGTCGCCAGTTTTTTATGTGGGAGGGAGGGGTTATAATATTTTTATTATGGAGTTACTGAAGAAATTTAAGAGAGGCCATTCCTTCTTGGCTGTGCTTCTTTTAATTGCACATACGGGTATATACATTTTTTATCATGTTTATGAGATACTACGTCAGCAATAAGCAATAATTAGTGAACATTTGTAAATTTCAAGAAAAACAATTCTATGTTCTATTTATAACTTCATTTTATAAGAAATTGTATTTATTTACATTCATTTTATATAGCCTCTTGATTGAAATGAAATCAAATACAAGAAAAACAATGAATACTATTGAGGAATCTCCTGTATTAAAAGAAAACTTGACAATCTCGTTAACACTTGAGAATGTGTGCTGCTACCAAGAATGAATTTTTTGCAAGGATGACTCATCAAATTTAGTACTAGATGTAACATAATTTAATATATTAATTAAAAGTTGTCTATTTAATTAAAGGTTGTCTTTTTAACTTTTGGAGAAATTTTCAAGAAATTTTCGGAAAGAACATAAAATGTTCGCAAATCAAACCAAATTTCTTTAATTTGTTAAAAGTAAGAAACTTCTTACATTTTAATCAAATGATGAACGGAATTTCTTAAATAAGAAGGAGCGGATTACGGTGCAACAGAAAATATTTGGCGATTTTCTTCTAAATTTTTGGCATTTATTTTTAAAAGAAGAATGAAAGATGTAGAATCTATTTTCAATTACGATATCCCCGGATCTATAATGAAAATTAAAAATCAAGTGAATAATAAAATTGATAAAAGTAGCAACTGCTGAAGAAGAAAATGTTGAGAAATCGTAAAAAAAATGTTTTTGCACATTAGCTTTTACAAAGTCTCTCTGTGAATACGAGTTCCCTTTAATTTTTGAGGTACTGCAGAATATGCAGACCGCTTGTATATGTTTGCCTAAAAATTAGGAATATTTTAAAATGTATTTTCACAAGCATGAATATGTTCTTTTTCATAATGTTGTCTTTCTATACTCTAATGTCTCCTTTCAGAAGAGTTTTTATTTTCCTCATGATTAACAATAAATTTCCTCCACTTAATTAAGAAAGGTGATAAGCCTTGAAAGGTACCTTGACAAGCTGTGCTTTAAAATGACGCCCCGCCACAAAAGTTATTTTGGCGATTTTTTGCTAATTGTAGATATTTTTGAGTGGTTTTTTTTTGCAACACTAAAAGGCAAATTTTACCATTTCTTGTAGTTATTCAGAGTGTTGGACTTCGGCGAATTTTTGAGTGGTTTGGACTCTTGTGTCGGGTTTGGCGAGAAACTGGACAATAACTTTAAGTCTTACCTATCAATCCGGTTTTAATTTATCTTAATTTTCACTTCACCAAGAATACCAAGTCGCCAAAGTAGTAAGTGTGCAATTCATTGAGGTAAAATACTAGCAAATCCATCTGAAATAAGATAACTAGAAAATCTACTCTGCTTGCTTGTTTAAATTACTCCATTGGTGACTAAGTCAATGAGGAAAAACAAAATAGATCTTAACCTTTGATCATTGTCATTGTTTTAATAAAACTCCGTAAGATGTTCTTGTGGATACTCCTTAGACAATATTTTACAACCATTGTGGCATTTGCAAGTTGTTGTCACTAAAGGAAATTGCTTACCTACGAAAGTATCTTTCCCTGCTATTGTCACATATGGAGTGCTGCAAATGCCATTATGTTTTTGTGAAATCATTTTGATTTTTTCATCTTCACGGTTGAAGGATTTTCATATTTGAATACCTTAAACATGATTTAAACAAGAGAAAACACTGCTCTTAACTCGCAAATCACTATTACAAATATAAAAAAGAAAAGACTCATTCGATGTTGATCAAGAGGAGAGTTTGACTGTCGCCTCATTTTTCACTTTCACCATTCAGGAAGCCGTCATATTAGTGAACTCTTTACATTCCTTTTTGAACTAATTAAAGGAACAATCTATTAATTTTTATGTTATTTATCTAAATACAAAGTACTACTCATTCGACACCTTAACGTGAAAAATGGTGCTTGATTTTGTTTATTCCTACGTTGTTTACCATTTTTAGTTTTCGATTATTGATTTGATTTTTCCCAGAGTGTGGCTATATAAAATTTCCAAAATCCGGCTATGGGTTGAACGGTTGGAAAGTCTAACAGGCTAAGTAACAAATAACGAAGTTTTAAATCTATTCAAAAACACAAATATACAGTAATAAAATACAGTCGAAGTGTACAAAGAACAGCACTAGTAGTAAATAGCTACATAAAAGCAGAAGATAGCTAGTAAACCATTGTAACAGTGGAAAGCGCCCAGCGGGAATTCTACTTTCTTGATTCGATTTTTCGACCATTCTTGTTTGTGGTCTTCGCTTTTTATAGATTCTGTGACAGAACATCGAATGTTTTAGAACAAATGCTGGAATTCGAGTTCTAATTCAGTTATCGTCAAGATTCTTGAATATTCAGGATCCTTCATGTTTATCTTCAAAGTCGTCAAATTCGTCTCTAAGTCACTAAATGATCGCTATATCTGCTGCCAACACCGGAGATCATTGGCATTGACGCCGGAGATCATTGACTCGGCATCTATTCAACAACCATTATTACACTTGCAAAACTATCATCCTTACAATGAGACTTACTGAACAGGTAAGTAATACTCTAAATTCGTAACAATATTATTTAACTCTGAACCATCTATGAGATATCTACAGGTTGATAGGCGTACTACAATACTATGATAATACTCGTAATCCGCAATATAGGCTAAGTGGTTCTTGACTAGCTAGAAAAACCAGTATGCCAACTACAATTATTCTTATTGATGATGAACTGAGTTGAAAATAGCTAAACTAGTCAAAAATTTGAATAAATTCAGCTATTGCTAAAAGGTACTTATGTAGCTGATTTCTGTGTTTTGATTGATATTTTCTAAACATAATTGTTTTTACTTTTTCTTATACGTAGTATAGAGAAAGCATAGTAATCGTCAAAAAATTCGAACTCGAAATTTTGACGATAATTTTTATGTATTGAACCTCAACGAGTTAAAAAAAACACACACAAAAAACACACAAAAAACACACACGTTTTTGGAAAAAGTCTATCTGTCTGTGACAAAGATGACTCAAAAACTATTTGAGCTAGATGGTAGAAATTAGGTATACGGTCTTTATAACAAATTTGGAGATTTCTGTCAAATTTTGTGCAAACTGTCCATAGGAAGTCTATTAGAATGTAAGTTAACACTATAATTACGACATGAAGAGAGCTAGATGTACAAAATTCAGTACACAGATTTAACATCTGTAGTGTAGACACCTGCCAAATTCTGAGCCAAATCCAAATATGGATTGATTGTCTGTCGGTCTGCATTTTCAAAAATAAATAAACGCGATAATTCAAAAATGGAATGACTTAAATCTATCAAATTTGGTAAAGAAATTTGTGACTACATGTGCAGTTTTATGTCATATTTTTGTTTCAATCGGTTGAGAAAATCTCGTCTAAACCACAAATTCGATTTTTGGATACTATTAACGCGCGTCAAAGATTAATATGCCAAATAACTCGCCAAGATTCAGTAAAAATACTAAATTAAAAAATACTTCAGTAAAAAGCTAATGCTTCGTAACTATTATGCGAATGCCATGCAAGGCGTTCTCTGGCACGACAAGTTGATTAGAAAGTATGCGAAAAAGCTTTTGGTTGATCACTCCCGTTGGTTTTGCTTCCTTTCGCTATAGTTTTTGGAGATATTTATTTTTGTTTTGTTTTAAAACGATATCTTCTTATACAGCATATATTATACAGTATATATATTTATAATTTTGGTATTTTATAATATTGAGCTTACCAAATGAATTATTGAGAATGATCCTTATTCATTTAAAATTTAAAAAATACGAGAGATAAAAAAGAAAAAGAAAATAAGAAAATGTAAATAAAAAGGTAATTAAGTAGGAAGTATTCACCAAATAAAGAACATATTTCTTCCTTTTTTTTCTTTGTCGAATCAAAGTACGTGCCAACAACTCTATATCAAAACAAAAAAAAACATTAGATTGCTAAGTGCTTTCACATACCTCTACGGAACATATTTATTAAACAATATAGATATATTCAGATTGCATATCTTCACAACAACAAAATCCACTATGTCTTTAACAATACAATTCACGTATAAGTTGCCAAACGTTGCATGGAAAAAAAGCATCACACTTTCAACTCAATATCACGCCTTAAATAGAAAAAAGTATTAAGTACTATTACTTTCAGTTAGCGAGTTGAAAGTCAATTATACTACTACGAGGTGCTTAAAAATATCCTATTCATGTTCACACCACGTGACTTCATTGTGGATTTAAGGAAAATTGGTAAAAGCAAAATACACTCTCACACGTGCCGGATACATTGTTTGAAACGTGAAAATGCTACTTTGTGTTTTATATTTTGTTTTATTAGATTAACGTTCCGTTTTGAAGCGTCATTGGGGATAACAAGGAATGGATCTCGCAATTTAAAATCGTTAGATGTCGTTGGTGTTTGTAGAAGAGAGGAATTCTTTGTTCTAATTTTTTTTAAAAAATTAGTTAATTTCCCGTACGTATAGGTTGCTTAGTAACAAAAAAAATATTCATTCACACTAATGCTTTTGGTTTGTTAAATTTATTAAAAATGGCACGATTCAGTTTTAACGGCGACCAAAAAGAGCCCGGAAAAAATTTCGCAAAATTATAAAAATGTACTCAAGTGCATTATTATTTATTACGAAAAATTTTGAACGTGCGAATCATATGCTACATAGTCTGATGATTGAAATCGCCAAATTGGCGAAATTTTTTCTTGGCACTTTTTGGTCGCCGTTACAACAGACAAGTACCTTAAAAAGTATATCGCATCTACGGCGATAAAAAAAAATAATAAAAACTTTCACGAAAATTCTGCCCTGCTTGGTGACTGTACCTACTTATCGTCTGTTTACTTCCGAGATTGTTGAATGTAATTATCAAACATACTAGATTATATTATTTTAAATAATCAGACTTCTGTCCTCTGGTGGTCAGGAGTCTTTACCCTCAGATGCAACTGCACCCCCTTTCAGTGGTAAATCGGACACATCATCATCATTTAAAATACTATTTACTAATTTAGATGTTTCTAATAAAAGAAGTAGAGTGGAGGGAAAACAAAAGGCTAAGGACATGACCATTTAAAAAGATTTCCTGTTTCAAAATATGTAAAAATAAGTTTCTATCATACAATTGATATTAAAAAATATTATTATTCGTTACACAAAAGCTGTAAAGTGATTCATTTAAAATAAAAAGTGTAGGAAAAGACAGACACCAAATTATTTCTCCAAAAAATAATGATTATATAATAAATAACCAGCAGGAATGATCTCTCAGAAACTTTCTCGCATACACTCGATAGAAATATTATCCTTATCACTCTTATAAAATTATGGACCCTGAAAAAGGCTTTGAAAGACACAGAGAGCTCATATTTTTATTTTCATACATGAGAATTGCGGGCTTCGAAGTACAGATAGTCGATACTTGTGTATTCACTGCAACAATATTTACAAAAGATTGATGTTTTGTGTGAATCTAGCGTTTTTACTCTATCTTGAATACGATTTTTGATGGATAATCACCGACATGCAATTCATACATAGTAACAGAAACTTAGACATGAGTTTTAGACCCCAAATTTGACATTGAACAACAACTGCATTCACGAGATCACATATCGAATTTTCTTTATTTACATCTTTGAGTTATTGCCTTTACATGAATGAGAAAGAAATAACAGACATTCTGACAGATTTAATTCTAAATTTGATAAAAATATACTCTTTAGATGCCAAAACTGTTAACTAAATATCACTTAATTAAATTTCTAAATTAAAATTTTTTTTGCATCTACATACATGTAAAAGTATAGACTGAAAGACGGTTAATTCTTTGACGAATTGAGTTACAAATGTGATATGGATCTTCATTACAGACGCGTGAGACCATAGAAGAAATTCATTACGAATTAGAGACATTTTTTGAGAAAATTTGGCAGAATTATCTTCAAGATCGTTATGCAAGACCGGGTGTTTGACACATAATGGAGCGTTCATGCATATTTGGATTCACATAACTGTTGTTTTTGAAATAGTTGTAAATTTTTTAATGGCTAATTATCCCTAAATGCAGAGTCATGGTGCAAAGACGGCGCACAGATTTAACATCTAAAGTGTAGATATCTTTCAAATTTGGAACCAAATCTTCCAGGGTTTGTACTTTCACAAACATGTAAAGACAATAACTTAAAACTGCAATATATGCGATTTTGTAGGTAAAATTGTGGTTCTGCGTCAAATTTTAGCTTCAATCGATTGGAGAAAACCCATCTAAAACATGAATTAAACATGGTTTTCTATTAACTGTATGCCAAGGATTACCCGCCAACAAATGGCCAAGGATCCCACGACAGATGCAGTAAAAATGCCATATTCAGGCCAGAAATTTTTCGCAACTATTACTCGTCAATATTTCGTAACCATTATTCTCTGATACTTTTATGCGACTTAATGGATACAATAGTTTTATTAGAAAGTTTGCGAGAAAGTTTTGAGAAGACAATTCCTATGGTTATAATAACGTCTGTTTGTGTATATATTTATCTGTTTGTAAACATTATAATCTGTCTGTGAACATGAGCTAAACGAATGAAATTTGGTATATGAACTTAACACTAAATATGTAGATATCTGTCAAATTTTGAACAAAATCCATTCCGAAAAAGTCTATTGTTTGGCTATCCGAATGAAAATTAATGCGATAACTACACCTAGATAAATAAAATTTGAACTCGATAGATAGTTTTTTTTTTAAAAAAATTGAATCTATCGATGAATTGACTATCTGTCGGTTTGCATTTTTATAAACATATAATCGCAATCACATAAATTTATAAAATTTGTGATTTTGAGTGATTTGTGTCTAAATTTGCTGCTCTGCTTCAAATTTTGATTTTAATCAGTGGAGAAAAAAATGCCCAAAATACACATTCAGTGTTTTTTATATATATAAACAGCGTTTAATCGATAAAATTTTTTTCAAAGATCATACTGTAGCAGATTGTATCCTAACTATTGTTCGTCAATGGCATAGGATTAATAATAGGCAAGTGCATTTATTACAGAATATGTGATTAAGAGCCGGAGAAAGTATTCCTTCCTTTTGGTTTATAGGATACTTTTGCTGTCACTAAAGATGTTATATTGTTTGACGTTTTTAGTATGTTATTTGATAACTATTATGATAACTATGCACTGATTGTCGATAATGCTATTAATGTTTGGAATAATTTAAATTTAGCTTTTTTGAAAATTAAATTGTAGACACCAACAGAAGTATATTAGTATAGTTCGTCAACAGATTCTGAGACGACCGCATTTCGACGATTCCATCTCATTAAGGGGTGAAAAGCGGAACGACGAGTGCATTTCCGGTATTCCCTTTGACCTTGGATTTCCCCTGTTAGATACTAGTAAATGTAAACATTTCCTCCTTTCATCTTTCCTTTCACCCCTATTTTGACGAATAAAACCCATCCTAACGCATGCAAAAAAGCGCGGAGAGTTTTATAATCCGTTGCTGAACTATAGCAATAACAATTTTCCGGATATTTTTTGTAGGAATTTGAACCGATACACAGATGAAGGATTTATTATCATATATAACTGCATACCACAAAATAAAAAAAATCATGCAAAAATCAGTGTGAATATTTTATTAGTTCTCATGTGATTAAGCAAAAATAAAGGTTTTTGTTCGTAATTACCTGCCTTTGGCAGCCAGATTTTTCTTCGAGAATAGTAGTTACTAAAAATTTATATTAAATATTTTAGGTAACGTGTTCTTTATGGCTTCATCAACTTTCATATCTTTAAACTTCAAATTTTGGTAAACTTAAAACATGTAACTCTTACAATTTTAAAAGCTTTAAATCCGCACTGTTCAGAGTGTTATGCATTTCCATGATATTTTTTCAATATATTTATAAATCCTAGTATATTATAAGTAAGAAAAAAGTTATTACAATATGGACGAATTTTTAAAAAATTCTTTATTGTTTTATTTTTAAGTTTACCTTTAAACAAAATTTTAAAAAAGATTATTAAAAGCATATCTTATTCAGAGATCTAATCAGCAGGGAAAAGGTAAGCTGCTTCTTCTTATCTTCATCAACAACAGTGGAAGAAAACTCCAGATCGATATATGTATTTGTCTTTCCATTTGATCGATGTATTTGTCTTAACAATGAAAAAGATTTGAATTTCATTCCAACAATCAATAATTTGTTGCAAAATATATTTATAGTACTTTCTCTACTGATAATAAAGATGAATGTGAGTGTACCTGTTTGCTTTATTTCTCTACAAGCTGGATTATTTGATCTAGAGTTACAAAAACTTATATATATACTTTGAAGCAGGGAAGAGAGATATCAGAACATTTTTTTAAAATTTTATTCTTAATTCTAAAGTATATTTATACCGAATTTTCTAGCTGTGGTTATAATGCTTTAACTTGTTGAGCGCGGTAATACACACACACACACACACACACACACACACACACACTATTTTATTATTAATATGTTTTATTGTTTTGAAGTATTTAAATATTATAATATTTATCGGTTGGTAATCTCTGGTAAATTCTTGATGTAATAACTGATATTGTAATGACTGATGCAACCAAGCCATGTGAAGTCCAGACTGATGAATAAAGCCTAAAATATTATCATGCTTATCACAGATTTTATCTTCCCTTTTTCGTGTTTCTTATCGCTCTGAATTAAGTTCAAACAATTCAAAACAAAGATAACTGCTTCGAGTTCAACCAGTTATTTCTTTCATTATATTTTAACAAAACAGTGGTTATAAGTTTTTATGTATAAATTACATCATGCGACATACATAATTACAAATGTGAAAAACGCTTTGCAGGTCAGATGAACTAATTATATTTTTAAGCAGAGATAGAAATTTAGCGGGTAATTATTTCTTCAATCAACATGGTATTTTTTTTTTCAAAATTTTTATTATAGTCTCAATTTAAACGAATTTTAGCATTTTTTTTCTTAAACTCAAATAGTATGAAAATCATTTTTAAATTAACGAAATTAACTTTGTAATTATATCATTTATTTTTATTTTGACTATTTCTCTAATTTTAATATTTTTCCCATATTTTTAAGTTCTTTATAATAATACTTTTCATTATTTTAGTAATTGCACACAAATTTTGTATGCGCACACATATTTCAACAATTTTAAATACACTTTTGCATCTACGCTAATTATTATTAAAGTTACAAAAAATATTTAAAGATAAATGAATTATTCTAAAAGCATTATCGTGCTATGATACTTCGGCCTCGAGGCTCAAATCTCTTTTAATTTCCCCTTTCTGATTTCTTTGTTCAATTGTTTTTTTATCATTTCATTTTCATATTTTTGGAAAAAAATATTCCCTGTCATTTTGTATTCTTGCTGTTATTACGAATCAAGTATTCAAATAAATTATAAATTATTATTCTTAAAGATAAATAATCATGTCTTAAGATTTATTCGTAGATATGTGTTCCAGTAATTGGATAAAGATACGTAAATTACTTGCTTGAAAAATCACCATTTACAAACGAGTGATTTGTAATTTAGTTTAATATAATTTAATTGAATATGCATCAGATACCAACACTTTAACTTAATTAGAATTCAGAAAATTTTACAAGTAGAATTGAATATAAAATTTTTCAATAAATAAATTGTAAAAAGAATTTATTTATTAGTATTTGTTCCAATAACCAATCTTTTTCCGTTTTGCTGATTTAAGAGCTGATGTCTCGCTGACAAAATTTAATATTAGTTGTGGAAATGTTATTAGTTGTGTAAGGGGTGTATAGAGGGCAGCACTCTAAGATATGAAATGAATGTAATGTATTTATTAAACTTTCCTCTTCTGAGAAGGAAAATATAAGAAATTTAATAATTAAATATAATTCTTAAAATATGATTAATGTTTAAAACTGATTTATCAATAAAAAATATATCCGAAAAATTAACAAAAGAAAAATTATGAGTCATATTTAATTATTATTGTGAGTCATTATTATGAGTCATATTTAATTATTATGAGTCATATTTAATTATGAGTCATATTTAATTATGAGTCATATTTATTACGAACCATTATTATGAATCATATTTAATTTCCTTTATACTAAACACGCATAAAAACAAATATGACATCTAGACTTTGATGAAACTTCACATTTTATCACTCTTTTGATTCTAAGAGTATTTTCGAGGGAATAAGTCATATACAAATTTTAATTACTGCTTTTATTTGCATACGTGCTACTAATTGTGACTTGATAATATTATATACAAGTATTATTATTAAAATGACAGATGTATATCCAATATTTAATCTGTTAAATCCATTGATCAATGAACTGTCTAATGGCCAGAGGAAGATTTCCGGCAAAAGAGCTAAATAGAGCTACTGGGCTGAACTAGGGGCAGTTTCTCGAATACTGTATAATAAAGTTTTTATCCCAGATAATGCCTTGATGCATAGTTTTGGAGTACAGTAAGTAAGAAATATTAACCTATAGTGTGAATTGAGCACTTTTACTGAACTTCTCGCATGATCATTGGCGATTTTTTTGGTGATTAATCCTTAGCATGCAGTTAATAGTATCCGAAAATCGAATTTGTGTTTTAGACACGCTTTTCCCAACCGATTAAAACGAAAATTCGATGTAAAACTACACTTGCTGTCACAAAATCCCATACCAAATTCCATATGTTTAAGTCATTACGTTTTTGAGTTACCGCGTTTACATGTTTCTGAAAGGATAGACCTAAGACGGTCAACTCTTCGTTGGATTTCGTTCAAAATTCGATAAGTGTAATTGTGAAATCTGCTTATTGAATTTTATCTATCTAGCTCTCTTCGTTTTGTAATTATCGTATTAACTTATGTTACCGCTTCGTTGGCGCTGTTTATTATAGAATCTTGCAACCATGCGCTGACTTGGCTTCAGCGATAAAATTTATTGCAACCCTGCTGACATGGGATCAGTTTTCAAAAACAGTTTCGTACTGAGTCGTTGCGGGGTCGGTGAACCTCGATGAAATAAAAAGTTGGCTTTCGAATTGTCGTTTGATTTTAAATAAGATTACAGTCCACTTATTAAAAAATTGAAATGAACCAGCTTAAACATATGGTAGATTCGTACCAACTTATATTTGAACAATCGGATAGACAGACTTCCTCCGAACGGATCTCGCTCAAAATTTGATAAAAATCTACGGGTTTTTTTTTTTTTTTTTTTTTTTTGTAAAGACAGTATATGATATTTCACCTGTCTAACTCAAGGTGTTTTTGTGTTATCTTTATCACAGACTGACATTTTTCAGAAACGCGTTTTTCGAACTCAGAGATGTATAAAATGTGAAAAAAGAGTCAAAATATCGAGTTCAAATTTTTTGACGATTACTATGCTTTATAGTAGGTATACGAAAAAATAAAAGGTCGCAAACAACTCATTTAACAAATTGTTATGAATCATGATGCTAAACAAATAATAATAAAAAAAATATATGAACTGTGTGAATTTTAAAATATTAGGATAATAAGACCTTGTTAAGTGTAATTGTACAGGTTCCTATCTATTTTTCTTAATTTTTACTTAGATATCAGGTATTTATAAATACTGAGCATCTCTGCACTGTGCACTAAGCATCAGTGGTGCAATTTTACCCAAAGGTGGATGCCGCGCAGTTATGAAACATCTATACAATTAATAAGCATCTGTTGGAGCTCTACAGATTAAACGATTTGACCTACAGCCACTAAATTGGGGAGGGCAATCATCTCGAAGAGGGTGCCAGTTTGGAGAACAGGTCAGTGATATGAACGGTATGATAAAGGTAGTAGTCGGCCACAACAAATTCTGTCGATATTGCATCGTTCAGTAATGCAGGGTGTATGAAAAAAGAAAAAATCTACCAAATTTGGCACATGTATACTTTGTAAGGTGGAAATTTTCATCTAGGAGCAATCATTTTGAAGTTTCATTAATTAAAAATTAAACTGCATTCGGCATTTTTCCGTGATAACTACCGAAAATATTACAGCACACACAAAAAAAGATTTTTATATTAGCTTAAAATTTAAAACAATTATCTTTTTAATGATGCTAATTTAATAGTCATTGTGAATTTTTATCAGAATGTTGGCATTTTTTAAAATAATTTTTTTCTCGATTTCCAAATTATTAATTGCTTCGAAATTAAACCCGTTTTCAATGTTTTGTCAAATATTTAATCGCACGATTTTCTTCCATTGTTGAAAGCTAAACAAAAAGGTCTCTGTTTAGCTTTCCTATCTGTAATTTGAAAGACGAATGAAAAAATAAAGTGACAATATCGCAAAATTTAGAAAATAAATAAATCGGACATTTATGTTTTCAATGGTGCTATGATGTTTTGATACTGTCTCCATTAAAAAGGTTAAAGTATACGATAAACAAAACTAAGACAATTAAAATAATATGGCTTTAATGTCGGACAATTTGGTGCCATTTGAACTATAATTTATAAAAAAAAATCATTTATCTGAAATCAATCTAACCATTACTCCTGGCGGGTCAGCTGATCACCTGAAGCGACTATTAATAAATAAATAATATTATATTTTCAAAAAATTATTTAATTAAAAAATTAATCTAAATATTTATCATGTTGATTAAGTTAAAAAAATATTAAATCTACCAGTTTATTAAAAAAATGAACCTCTCCACAAAATTCCTTGCTGATGGTCTATCTATTCGTGTTTAAGGGAACGCGAGAACTCAAAAAATTAACGAGTTAAATAAACGAATTATTGCTATCCTGTTTTAAATCAAAGATAGATTTGTATCAGAATTCGAATCCAATTAGTTAAAGAAAAGGTATTCAATATACATATTTGTTTGTTTTCATCATGCTACAAGGTTAAACACAAAAATATGAGTATGAATCTGATGGTATAAGATGAAATTGGAGGGGGAGGAACTGCCACTGATTCCAATAATATATATGCTTGGAATTGCATTTTTGTGGATTCTGAATTAAGTATTATTGAAATGAGATGAAAGAATTACACAATGAAAGAGTAAATACTTTGACTTGCATATTTTCCATTTTCTTATTAATAAAAAAGAAAATTGTATTCAAATCAAATTGACTTTTTTTTGAATTAGTGCCTAATAATTATTGAGATAAGCCTTTTTTATGGTACCCTTCGATTTTGCTCATTTGCTCGTTTTAAAATGCCAAACTCGAACTTTTCATACATACAGAACTTTTAGAATAGGGTTAATACGACTCATCAAATCGATTTATTGGAATTCATTTCCAAGTTCCAAGATTCAAAAAGATTTACAAAAAATTCAGCATGAACCTCTATCACGTGATTCTGCCGTCACGAGAATTAACTCCACAAATATTATACAGTAAAGATTTCTGTTAAGAGGGAAGACTTGAGAACGTCTTGGTGTGTGTATACACAATTAAACTTTAAAAAAATATTTTCAAAGAAATATTATTGCAACTAATTTTAACAGTTTTAAATATGTTACTCCCATTGAGTTTCGCAAGCCTATTCGAGATGCCGAAGTAGCAGTCACTTACTCGATTATATTCCAAAATCATCCCATTTTGAAGTTATTAAAATTCTAGTTATTAATTTGATGAATTTTGTCTATAGTTTGACGTTTACGTTTGATTACAATTTCGCGCATAAGATTTCCCAAAATTTTTATGAATTGGAAACAGCTAAATTCTGATCTATAAAATTTATTCCAATGACTTTGATTTCTAAAGCTTATATAAAAAAAAGTATATCATAAAATTTTTAACAGAACATTTGAACTTTATAAAAAAGTATCGCATTAATTACCTTTCATGTATTTTTGAAAATTTGAAATCAAACAATGAAAAAAAATAAGTGAATTTTCAAAAATCGTTTAGAATAATGCTTTAGGTTTAATTTTTCTTTTTAATTTTTTAATAAAATTTTATCTTAATTATATAAGCAAGAATATTGAACTAACAGCACACACACACAAATGCATTTAGCATTGATACAAAACATCTGTGTATTATTGTAATTCTTAAATGAATAAAAATATTGTTGTAAAATATATTAAAAGCATTTTTTAATCTATTTAAACTGGAAAAAAATATACGGGAATAAAATTTGTGTTACAAAGAAGCTTATTTAAACTGGTATCACTTACCAAAGTTTGCATATTATTGCAAAATATGCATTAGAGCATATTATTGCATAATAAGATAATTATGCAATTATTATATAATATGCTTCAAACTTTGTAAAACAAAAGTTAATTTTTAATTGATTAATTAATTTTTATTAACTCAGATTTTGGGAAAACTCTATCATACTTAAGAAATAAATGCATTCTAAATTTTCTAGTTCTAAGTGTAACTATTTGTTCCTTTGGCAAGTCTTGAATTATTTTTCATAATCCATGCAGCAGTCTACAGAAAAATGTGAGAGCCTATAAAAGCTATCATGTTGAAAAACTTAAAGAGAAAAGACACATCAGAAAAAAATTAATTTGCATCGGAAATTTGTATCACCTATATCTTAAATCAACGATTGGATGCTATGGCAATTATTAAGACTTTTGGCAGTTCTACGCTACTTCTAGTTCTTGATTACAATATACCATGATGGTGACTGAATTATCAAAGAATGGACATTGAATCATATTTATACATCATATTTTCCGCCATTTTTCATACTTGGAAAGAAAGTCTTATGCTATATCCATCTCCTCACTTTGTATACCATCGAAATTTATTTTTTTTATTGGTATTTCTCTATATTCTTTCTGAATATGAATGCTACAATTTTAGCAATTTTACAGTGGTATTCTAATTTGGTTATCAGTCTTTCGGTATGATCATTCAGATAAACCATAAAGGATAATCCAAAGAAGATTCCACTCATTAAATATGATCCATTTTCCAAATTCCCCAACTTCACCGAATAGAAATGGAACAGCAACCTTCCTCAATCACCAAATCTCCTTAGCATTATTGCTCTAACCAAATTCCAATAGTCGCCCAGGTTCAAAGAGTAGGGAGGAGGTCATTTAAAAAAAGTCACCCTCTTCCTCAGTACCTCCGCATTCCCTCCCGCTCCGGAGGTGCAATCGAATTCCAAAAGCTGTCATCTTCCGGATATCTGTTGCGGGTGGGCAGGAAGCGTTCCTCCGTTAATCAAGGGCCCGAATAATAAGGCTGCTGACTTAAATGCTAATTATCCCGCGCTGTCCTTTAATTGGCGAGAATGGCTTGTTTATTTATCCGCTCGGATAATTAGGCTGGGCAAAAACAACAGTGACAGATAAATTTCTTGCTCCGCCAAAAGCCGCCACGAGCTTTAATTTGAGCCAGCCTTATCTTTGTGCTGGGGAGAGTATCGGAGAAGCATTTATCTGCTCAAATGGAGGCAGGAGGAATGGGACTTGACAAAAGTATTGGTTTTGCAGCACGCTTGGCTTTCGGGATAAGACGTAATCCAGCTGGCCGAGGCCAACAAAGCGTGCGTTTTTCTTTTTGGCGACTCCTTTTCCGATGGGCTAATTGCGTTCGAGGCGCGTTCTGTCACAAGAAATTACACGCCTTCGCCAAGCGCCGATACAGAAAAGGTGTTTTGTAATAAAGCGATGGCCAATTAAGGGATGCGCTGTTCCTTTTAAGGCGCAAAAAATGCAAAGAGAGATAGGACGGTTGGTAATGGAGTGGAGCTGGGCATGTGCATAGGGGAACTAACCCATGCGTGTAAATAGCTTGTAGATCTCATCCGGAAGGCAAAGTTCTGATAAAAACGCTGGAATATGTCTGAAAATAAAACTTTTTCTCCCTAAACTTATAATAGCAAGCAATAATTAAGACTACATAACATTTTTGAAGAGTAAAATACAAAGTACGAGTACAAAAAGAGGTAGAATAATTGGTAATGCAGCATAGTTGAAATTTTATATTAGCACAATAGTCCTTACACATAAACATGTTGACCATATCAATATGAGAATTTTTTATCAATTATTTATAGAAAGATAAAAAATACTTCTACATTCTTTTTATCCTTCTGTAAGTAATATAACCTAAAACTGTTCATATTTCTATTCAGTGAGATCAAATAAGGCATTAGCGCACCTATTTTCGCGTCATCTACATTGGGAAAGTTTAAACATTAGAACATTTAACTGAATTTTTGAAATTACATTAAATGAAGAAGTTAAAAATTCTAAGTGCCTGTTTCTATTTATCATCATTTCTTCACATGCTACATTTCTAATAGAAGATTCTTCTTTAATGTTGATAATTTTATTCAATGTTTGCTACTTGCCAAACGCAGTAGTAAGAATTTTAAAAGTTATTTTTTAATAGTTCAGAAACATCCTGCATCTTGTAATCTTTTCTTTACAAAAGCTGGTTTCAATATCTCACACATATAAAAAAAATGAAATTTGCAAGTAATCACAATTAATAATAAAGATGAATATATGTGTGTGTTGGTGTTCTAATTCATTTCATGTGTGCGTTGGCGTTCTCATAGACTATTTGGCCTACAGCTATAAAATTTGGAAAATATATACCTTGAAATGTTAAAAAAAAAGTGTACTTTAGTATGGTTTTTTTTTAAAATTTTAATTAATTTACACAAATTTAAATTTTTTACTGCTTCAAAATGTTTTAAATTATCTGTTTAATGGTACCTGTTTAATATCTGTATAGTTTACAAGAACGAATAAAAAAGGTACAAACTACAAAATTCAGAAGATGAGTGAACTGGGCATTTCGTATTTAACAGAACTATGATATTACGAGATTAGTCTCCATTAGAAAGTTTCATGCATGCAATAAACAGAATTTAAGAAAGGCAAAATAATATGGCTTTAATGCCTGTCAGTTTAGTGAATTCATGGATAAGTTATATCTAAATGATTTATCTGAAATTAAACATAGCTAATATTCCTGGCAGACCAATTGGTCAACAAGGGCGACAAGCTTTTAATAAAAAGGTAAAACAAATTGTTTTAAATAGGACTCAAGTATTTTAATATGAAGTTTATTAGATTCCTATTCACTTGTGTATCAATCAGTCAATTACAAAAACATTGAATCATGCTGATCTGCAAACATTAAGGCGAAAATATCTCGAAAAATCTTAAGAATACTGTTCTTAAATATTAAGAATGTTTGATTTTATTTGATCAAGTTCGAGCATACTGCCCTTGTTAATCAAATGATTCCACAAATTTAAATTACCCAGAAAATACCGCAAAAAAAGTTTAAGG
>JAPMOR010012937.1:338612-348840 GCA_026543865.1 Argiope aurantia
AATTTGTTCTCACCTGGAAAGTTGGGTCGGAAGACTATCACCTGAAGTACAGGTTGGTTAAATGCTTGTCATCGCTTTTTATTGCCTACTTTGTTAACTCCACAGTGTTGGATTGTAGGATACCCTACTATGAAATTCAAACTATAATCCAATCCGTCCTAATTGCCACGGTTGCAGCGTGGGTATTTAATCAGTCTATATGTGATATAATACGCTGATACTATTACTGGTGTCAATAGATCATTGACGTGCATTTAGTGCTACTTCTGCCCTCCTAATAAATTTGTGCTATTTGTTGATATGTCAGCATTTTTACTGAATTATTTGCAATTTTCAAAAAACAGCTTTAAAAATTTTGATATCTATTTAATACTGTGATTTCATATCTAATCAGTCTAATTATAAAATCATGTTTTGTTCTTTAGAAATGCTAATTTAAAGGAGATTCGAATTCCTAGCCTGAAATATCGTAGCTATTTCTGAAGCTCTATAGTTTCGATTCGTCTATCTTTATTTTAAATTCGTCCTTAATGATACTTTTTAAAGTGGTATAAGTCCATTTTTTAAATATGAGATACCATATTCTTTATGATTTACATATATATATATAAGCTTTCTGGAAAATGAACCGATAATATATGTTACACGATAATAATATAATACAATAAAAATCTTTAATCGTAAAAATGAACACTTTAAAATGTGAAAAACGCGAGATGCAACAGAAAATGGACCCGTGGAAATCGTGGGATACGCAGCTGGAGTGTTAATCTAATTGAAATCCTAATTAATTTCCAAATTTTTATCTTCATTTGGTCCATGTTGACTTCATTCTAAAATGTTCTCTTATTTCATGATCGAATTTTACTTTTTTTTATTTAATTAATGCTACATTAGCTCTGTAAAACTGCTGAAATCATCCAATTCTCATGTTACGAGTGAGGGGATAAAAATTCTTAATGTTTACCACATTCCTTTAAAGGTACAGAAAATTTCCATTCCTATATCACCATGTGTCTGAGAAATCCCAATCAGAGTCTCATAGTATAAAATAACCGAGGAAAAAATTTTGGTCTATTTTGCTCTTGTGTCACGATTTCAACTGACGTATTTCTTACCACTTTATTTTTATACATAAATAATACCTTCCGGGATGGAATTCAAGATGTGTTCTCTTCTCTGCTACGAAACTGCTAAAAAATATATTTACATGCATATATGTACACATATACATATAATAAAGAGTAAAGAAATCAGTATTGTTTAGAATTATTGAAATACAAAATAATATCCATGTCTTATGTTAAGTTTAATAATATATAAATATAATTGACGTTCAAAGTAAAAAACAGTACTACAGCTATTTTATTTCTTGATATTATTTGCAAACGAAATGGGTTTAATACATAATATTTCTTAAGTGATATTCCGTTTTTCATAATTAAAACAAGCAATATCATTTAAAATCACAGATTCGTTTTTCACAACGGATTAAAACAAAAATTTGACATAGAACTGCAGATACAGTCACAAAATCCCATACCATATTTTATATATTTAAGTGATTGGGTTTTTGAATTATTGCGCTTACATGTTTCTGAAAGTATAAACCAACAGAAAGTCAACTCGCAGTTGGTTTTGCCTGAAATTTTGGCAGGTGTTTACACTATAGATGTTAAACAGATTTCAACCTTCTAGCTCAAAGCATTTCTCAGTTACCTTTGCCACAGACAGACATTTTTTAAAAATGTGTTCTTCGAACTCAGGGAGATTCGTCAAAAGTTTGAGTACTTTTGCCGGTTACAATACATTCTCTATTCTGCGTATACGAAAAAATAAAAAGCTGTCGATGTCAGAGTATTAAATATTACTTTCCAACTTTAATTTCTGAGTTACTGCAGCTATAAAAACGCTCGTACATAAATTGTTTGTAATAATGAAACGGTATTTTATCTGATTTAAATGATCTATCTTCCATCATAAGAGAATTAGAAGGAAGAAAAAATTTTATTCCCTACCCGCATAATAATTTTCAAAACTATCTTTGTAAAATGATAAAATTAAGAAATAATAATTATAACAAACAATTTATGGCAAAAAGTAATTTAGAACACTTTTAGAAGATTTTTATGAATTCGAAACAAACATAATTTTTTTTTCAGGCTACATTAATAATTTTTGAAAAATAATTTTGACCACAAGCTATGAGCGATGAGAAAAATTCATAAGCAGAATACATCAGACTTTTTTTTGTAGTCTACTAGAATATTAAGAATGACGAAAACTATAATTCAAAAATAATTAAAGGTAAAAAAATATATGTGGGAAAACAGAATAAATAAATAAATGTTTCCATGTTAAATCATTAAATAAAAGAATTAATGCTAATAGAAATTAAATTTGAAATTAATAATAAAGATAATGAAACAGTAATTTCTAAATAAAGGTTAAATAAAAGTTTTTGTTCCGTTATTTTCATCCTTTTGTCATCTCTTTTAATAAATAATACATTAAATGACATTGGTTATCAGGGCAATTGCTAATAAGCAATGCCATTTGTTTATTAAACTAAACTGAATGTTTTTTCTTCCCTCTCAGACGATTTTTTAAAATTTTTTTGTACAAAATCTCGGATTATTATTACACGCTTTTGCTTAATTTCACTAATTTCATGTTTGTTATGCAGAATTTTGCAGTTGAATTTTCACTTCCTTTTTGATGTGTTAAAATTCTGACGTTTTATGAAGTTCTATCTATACGATGGTAGCATAATACTTTAAATAGTTCAGCTAATTATTATAAAAACATTTTTACTCGTGAGTGACTAATATAGTTTTTTTATTAATATATTTGTATAAATATTGTTTTGGAAATCGTCTGAACTCTTTATGCTGAAAGATGATCGACTTGTTGGACAATGGAAGTTCCACGAATATTCTGGAAAACCCGGGTCACAATTACAGACAAGGTGTACACACAGAAGGGCACTTGATGAAACCAACATACTGATGTGGTCAGCAAATTTCTAATTAAATAATTGCTCAATTAACGACCGTTTAGCATCACCAGCTCGAAAATGTTAACAACATTTCAAAGAATAGATCTTCCTGCATCCTCATATAAGCGCTTAGCCTTTTATAGTCTACAAACTACGTATGGAATTTTACAGAAGAATCTCCATATTTCTGTTCCTAATAGAGATAGGGTTAAAATTCTTGCATTTTACATAGCTTTAATTTGTGCTGCCGAACTCACTATATAGTCGTCAATTTTCTCGTCAAAGTCAAGAGTCAATGACTTTCGAGAATCCTTAATTTCCTCTGCTGAAATCGCCATATAGTCGAAACATTTCTAGTCAAAGTCAGAAGTCAATGATTGCCCATTCAGTGTCTCTTAAAAATGAATATAAATCTTGCTTTCAACCATGACACTAACTTGGCCAGAAATCTGTATTACAGATTCATAATAAGGTAAAAACTATAAAAGATCATTTTTTTAAATCAAAATTATGGAAAAGAAAACAGAATTGTATAATTATGATGGGGTAATAGCAATCTTTAAAACATGAAATTCTTTAGTGTTGGTTAACAATATAAAGAATGTTATATAATTTTAAATTTACTTAAGTTTGTTCTGTTACAATTGTGTTCTGACCTTTAGATTTTTGGAAAAAATATCATTTCCAAAAAATACCATTTTAACTTATTGAATCGGTGCCGAACAGAATTTGCTCCTTTCCCTAACAATTCCAAGTTTCTGATAAAAAGAAACTGTTAGCGAACGGAAGATCTATTTCAATGGCTTTCAGCCTGAGGTGACCACCAGGAGAAAAAAAAAGAAACATCGAATGCCTTTTTTGAAGGACTGCAAAAAGGAAACCGTAATAACCTTTCCACTGAGTCGGGAGCGGGCCGATTTTCATAAGAATCTCATTAGGTCGGTCCGGTCGCATTCAAGCAAGAATTCAAAACATTCTTGCGCGGGGATTTTTCACTTTACCATTTTTTTTTCTTTTCCAGTTTTTGTTTCCATTTATTCGGCAGGCGAAGACGGAAGCTTTCCTGCAAAATGATGGTTCGAATACCAGAGAAAAGGGCGGTAAATAGTTCGAAGAATGAAAAGACATTCTTCAACTCACAGGATGGATGTCCCTAATGTTTTTCCTGTGCTACAGTTATTTTTTAACTTCTTCGTTGCTTTTTCTATGTTGCTTTTGCTTCCGTAGGAAAACAAATGCGGTCTGCTGGTCACTACAAAGTTCAAAAATTTATCTTGTCTCCTCCTCTTTCATGTTTTTTTTAGTTTTTTTCCCCTTTATGAAAAACGAAAGGGGAAAAATTCGAGGTAGGTATACCGTCGATAGGTTACGCTGAGAACCACAGCTGAATTTAAATTCGAAGGTTTATGGTTTTTCTGTTTATTTCTTTACTATTTTTCGATTATAAAGTAGTGGATTCATAACACATCGCACGTGTTGTGGACACTTTCGTGTGTACAGTTTTTATTTTTTCCCTTTTTTCCGCAAACATCAAAGGATTCTATAAATTCTGGTATGAGTTTTTATTGGAATACTGAATTCAGAAGTTCGAGTTGAATTTCTGTTAAAAAGGGATGATTTAGCTGATTTTTGGAACTTACTAGTATCTTTCAAAGAGCGTTTTTTCTTTTCTCTGCAGAAAATATAAATCGAATTCAAAACTTTTTATTTGAAAACTTTTCTAATCAAAACTTAAGCTTTCTTTCCACTTTTGTAGATTTTGCGAAGCCTATCCAAATGATACTAGCTGTTAAATGGTTCTTGAATTTCTTATAATTTTACAAGGGCATCATCTTGATTGTATAAAGATAGATTTATATGAATTCTTCAAAATTAGAATCAGAAGCGTTTTTATGAAGATCGCATTCACATGCATTTTGAAGATCTCATTCATATTCATTAAGAAGATCTCATTCATATTCATTATGAAGGTAACATTCATATTCCACATGAAGATCACCTTCATATTCCTTATGAAGATCGCATTCATATGCATTATGAAGATCGCCTCCACATTCCATGTATTTTCACCAAGTTTAATGAAAAACAAAAATGCTTGGCGAAATAGCGCCAAGTTTGTATTTATTTTATTGGTTTTATGCTGTCTAACAAAATCTGCAGGATAGAAATTATTAAATCACCAAAGAAAACAATAAACAGCAGTTAAATGGATCTCGGATTCCTCATGACATTTCGAAGAAGCTTTCATCATTGCGCAAATCGAATCTAATGATATTTTCCCCAAGCTCAGCGAAAAACCGAAAAATATGATTATAGTATCAACAAGTTTGTCCTCATAAATTACTTAAACTGTCCAGCCAAATCTTCAATAAAGAAATTGCTTATACTCCAGCGCAGAAACATTAAATAAATAAAGCTTCAGTGCTTTTTTAATGTGAAATAAATATCTTCCCAGAAGAACTAACTTACCATTTCCATCAAGTCTGCCTTGGCGATTTCATCCACACTGCCACTGCCAAATGGCGGTTTGTCCTTTCAGCGGGCAAACTCCCGAAGAAACTTTCCACGCTTCCAGTAAGGGGAAAACAATTAAATAAAGTCGAGTTATTAATCTTTGGCTCCGTCTGTGGCTCCTTCTCTGGTGGTAGGGAGCCGCCATCCATTCCGAAGAAGAAAGCGGCTCCATACATCTCCGTTAGCAAGAAAGCGGGGGCTTCTGTTCTGTGTCAGCAAGGCGAATACCTTCTTCCCTTAATAGAGAGCAAACTCGGTTAGGGCCACTTATAAAGTGCTCTGTCGCCCAAGGTATCGTTTGTCAGGGGCCCTGTCTTCGGCCAAGGTCTTGGGGCGGACGCTAAACGGCCATTTAGGCGAAGGAATTTTTATAGAGGAGGCTCCATCTGGCACTCGCAAGAAGCCACGAGCCGAATTCCGTCAGTCCTTTATCTTTCTTTATTGTCATTATTATTTGGTTGCTTTACGATGGCCGCCCATTCGGATCAATTTCGCGAAAGCTTTTTCCGGTCCTTGTCGGATGAAATATAAAAGGAATTCGGAAAGAGTAATAGGAGAAAGACAGAGAAAATGAGTTTTTCTTCTTTCGGGTTCTATGCAACAGGTTTAAGCATAGCATTTATACAGTACTCTGCAGAACAATGTATTGGGGAAGCCTTAATGAAGACATCCTATTTAGAAATTGTGATGCCCTTAATTTTATTTATTTGTGTGGATTAAGAAGAAGCACAGATTAATCTTCGCTTATATATTGTGTAGATACTCAGTACGAGCAGAATATTTCTTTCTATTTGCGGACTGGTATAAATAAGGTAGAGGCATTAGAGGGAAAGTATAATTTTTATCCCTGCATTCACATTTTACTTCTAAACAGTGAAATAAATTACAACCACTTGGCTTTTGTAGCTTTCAGAAGACTGATACCAAAGACATTTATAACCTATGCTTTTTCTTCAATATTTTTTTTTATTTATTGATAAATTGGCTTAATACAAGACAAAGAAGTAAACTTTCCTTTCAGTTGAATCACATCGTTTTTTTTAAATCGAAATTCTACTTTCAGAAATAATTTTGTTTCGTTTTTGTATCTAAGTCATCTGTTTTTTGCATTGGAAGGCACTTAATCCAGCTATGAAAGAATACGGCTATTCAATAATGTAGAACAAACAAATGACAACAATAGAAAATATATTTTATTTCTCTGTCTTTCTATTTTGCTTTAAAATTTTAAAGAAAGTAAAACTATTTTGTCTTCGTAGCGTTTCTCAAGAATGGCTCCATTGCCGTTTTAGACTCTGTGCCACGAAGATTCTGTTCACCATACGGGAATAATGCATTCATTTTCTCATCACCCTATAGATATTATTATTCTAAGCATGATAGTTAAATTTAATGATAATAAGAGGTAAAAAGATAAACTCATGGACGGTTGAAGAGGAGTGCATACTTCATCTCCTAAGGGCAACGGTAGCCTGATGGTGAGGTTTCAGGTTCGAGACCTGATTCCACCGAAGAAATGTTGTAAGCCGGTCTGGTTCACTTTAAATATGTCTAGGCCAAAGGTCCTTCCTATGGTGTGGTGTGGAAGCCTGGAGAGGTGGATGCCAGCTCAGGTGTCGTCCTTGTCATCTGACCGCCTTTCAAAATGACGAGATCCGTCCTAAAATAACCCTAGCGCAGCTTTAAAAGGGGACGTTAATATAATTAAACTAAACCCCATCTCCTAATAGCAAGACATTAGTTACAATAAAAAAATGTGTGGTTATTATTCATATATACTTTACTGGTCACATTTTTGTTATGAAATAATCTAATTCGCTGGTTCATAACTAGCGATGCACCCAACGACGTAAAGACAGAGAGAAACAAATGCGGGTGTAAATATCCAGGTGATAAAAAGAATGAGACATGCCTCTTGCGAGGCAGAAGTGTTAGAAAAGTGATTAGTGCCACTTATGCTTAACACCACCCCTAAAGATCGGAAGATAAATTGGAGGCATGTATGACGACCATCTTCTGTCAAAGTACTTCAAGCTACTTATTGCTGCTTCAACAATTTGCTGATTGCTTGCCGGACAATTGATGATGTCTGATGTATTGCTTTCTAATACATCAGACGTCTGGATTTGAAGTCTAATTGCCTAACGAAAAGGAAGCAAAAGATAGGCAAGAAAAGAAGGCAAAATTTCCGAAATCCATTCAGAGAGAGTTTGTCTGTGCACAAATGAATCGATAACTACAAAGCATAAAGAGATGGAAAAATAAAATTTCGTTCACAGATTTAGCATCCAAAATGCAATTTCTTATCAAATTTTGTACCAAATCTATCAAAGTGTTAACTGTCTGTTGATTTCTACTTTTGTATGCATGTGAACTCGTAAACGTAATGATTTAAATCAAAGGAATTTGATATGTGATCTTGTGATTACAATTGTAATTTTGTGATCTGTGTCAACTTTTGATTTTAATTGACCAAGAAAAAGCATCCAAATTGCACATTTTTTTTCCTGTACTTTTGAATTAACCGCATCCTCGCAATAAAGATAGTACACGCACACCTTTTCATAACTATTGTTCACCAATAACATGCAGTTAATAATATATTTATCAGAGAATATAAGAGACAAGTACATTTTACAGACAAAATACTAGTACATTTATCAGAGAATGTACAAGAAAATTTCAAGAAAATAACTTCCTCCGATTTTTGTATTGTAAATTCAAAATATTTGAAAAAAAATTTGAAGATTTGAAATTTTCACTTTCCCATCATTACTCTGTACAATTTCAAATGATATTGCGAACATTATTTTAACAAATATAATTTATTGGTTAGAAGTTACGATGACGTTTAAGTTGATGATTCTATCAAGGAGTGGTACAACATTATGATTTCAGTACAATTCAACAGAGTCAAAATCAGAGATTTAGCTAACATAGTCTCTAAAAAAAAATAAAAAGTCATTTAGTAAAGACCAAAAATTAATTTAAGAAATAGTTTCATTTTTTAAAGTTGTTTGATGAGAATAGATCATTGCTCGAAATAAACGTTTCGAATTTTAGAAATGCAAAATGTTGCTAACATTCGAATCGTTCCTCTAGCAAACCTCGTTCTATTTCTATAAAAAAAAAGGGGTCGTAACCACTTTGAGCAGCATTCATCTTTCTCCTTAATTTTGACATTTATTATGCGTCATTTACCAACTCAATTCCATTTCGTAGAAGGAAATTTGTTTTCGCCAAAGATGCTTCCGCCGCCTCTTTTTCCTTCTTCGCTGATGGCACGAAGAAAAAATCGTTTGCGCTAAGAAGGCCGTTTATTTACCGGATTAAAGACGGTGTTTTACGAGGTTATAATTTTACCCATTTTGTGCGATGCGCATCGTGGCTTTTCCCCCCATCTAAGTCATTGCATCCACTGCGAAGGATTACATTTTTGCCGTTTTTAACGGCAACCGGCAGTATTTATGGTTTTCGAGGCTGAGTGACTTCGTGGACAGATTTACGAGCAGCGGTGGCATCACCAGATATTTTCGAGATATCCAACGCTTCTTTGATCGAGAAAAGCGAAAAGAAAGTTTTAATTTTTCCTCTTAATGTGCCGCTGTTATTTCTAATTACTCTTTGCGGAAAATCTTTTCACACATTTTGACACCGCACGCGTTCGAAAATGCGTTTTAAAAGAGGAATCGTTTGGCGGAGATAAACCGTCGCCATATTTTTTTTTCTGCTGTTCCAAAAGCTTCGAAAAGGAAGCGAAGTGAGTCGTTTTCTCTCTGATGATTCGCAATCTTTGTCCGTGATGTGGATTTTGGGAATTAATTAAAAGAAATGTCTTCGACGATGCAAAGCGATTTTTTTTATCCCGCTTTATTCGAAACTTGGCTCTGATGATACCAGATTTCCGGTTCGAGGCTAGATTGCGTGCGAGTTCTTTTCTTCGGCTAGTGGAAGAAAAAAAAGATTTTTCTCTCGCGCAAAAGGTGCAAGGGGGGAGAGGAGGGGTAATATTTTGGGCTTTTCGAACTCTTTCCATCGATTGTGATGATCGATGCGCTTCCGGCCATTCCGGGCGCTGCTAATCGCGTCTCGAATCTAAATGAAACGCATAACAGTATGTTAACGGTATCCGTGACGGGCGAAAACCCTTTTCTAAAGAGGTGACGAAGCTTAAGAGCAAACGAGCTCCAGAAAAGAAGCAGTTAAAAGGAATAAAGGGAATGAATTCGATAGGAAATGTTCTGAAGTTGGGATACATTTTTGTTGTGCACCACAGCACCACACTTCTCGAATATACATTTACTCTTAATCGCATCCAAAACCAAGAAAACTGCCAATCTACAAAACAATATATTGGATCTGGGTTTTTTAAACGTTTAATTTGATTTTAAAATATTTTTAATCATCTGTCTTCACAGAGAGAAATTTCCATGGTGAGTTTGCTAACTGCCCATCATCTAATATATTTTTAATCATCTGCCTTCTCAGGCTTGTCCAGAAAAAGGACCCTCCAAGGTGGGCCTTTGCCCAACTACTATGTATAACCAAAGATAACATCTAATATATTTTTAATCATCTGCTTTCTCAGGCTTGCCCAGAGAAAGGATCCTCCAAGGTGGGATTTTGCCCAACAATTATGTATAACCAAAGATATCATCTATTATATTAGTAATCATCTGCCTTCTCAGGCTTGTCCAGAAAAAGGACCCTCCAAGG
>JAPMOR010012968.1:0-26822 GCA_026543865.1 Argiope aurantia
GGGAAGCGCATTCCGAACTTTCATAGCTTCTGAGATTAATTTAGCTGAGATCGCATTTATTTCAAATGTGTGTAGACTGAATAAAGGAGAGAAAAATCTTCTAACTCAGAAATTCAAGTTAGAATTCATGGTAATTGAAAGTAATTTATATCAAAAACATATTAAATTAATGTAAAGTTTATGTGCATAATAATTTCATTTTAATTGCATTTATGAAATTTTCTAAATTCTTAAATGAAAAATGCTTTAACTTCTCAGTTGCAATGGATTGCTATGTCTCTCGGGCAACAAAACACTAACTTTAATTATCTTAAACTGCTCCCAAGCGTTCTTTAGTTTCGGCTCCAGCGTAACGCTTAGAAATGGGAAGTCCTCTTTCTGATCTATTAAAACGCTGCAAAATAGCTTTTCGCCACTTTTTCCTTTTCTTTTTGTTCACATTATTAGTGTAGCTCCCCTGCATTTCTCTTCAATGGTTATGGCTCGGACTCGCAGACAGTGATATCAAAAACCTTGATTAAGCTTCCACTTCTCTTGAATCACTCAAATTAACAATAAATGCAGTTAACAATAAATGATTTTTAATCAGCGATTTTAATTTCTTTCAAGACTACGGTACAAATATATATATATATATATATATATATATATATATATAATATATATATATATATATGATTAAGATTTCTAATACAAATTACTGTTTAGGGTTATGAAATTGTAATAGCTTAATAAATCTAAATTTAGTCTGTGTATTTTCTGTTGGTGGTTTCTGACCTTGAACCGCCTTTTGAAAATTTTCAATAGTGAATTTCCTTATCAAAAGGTCTACTACAAAGTGAACCAACTAGTAATAGTCTTGCAAATATTGAACTATAAATTCAGGAGATGTATATTAGGAATAATACCTTACATTTGGTCTAAGTACACAATGACCTAGAAATATTTGGAAAAGAAACGGATGTTAAAACCACAATTAGTTTCTATTCTAATTACCTTAATCTTCTTCCTACAAGTGATAGTTCTTCAAATGCATTATTAGACTTTGACATTCAAAGAAAGAAAGATTTGGGAGAATATTTGTTTAAAAAAAACGCTTAGTATAAAGATTGGAGCAATAATATTTACATATACATTTTTTGAAATAATTACTTGTATCATAATAAAATTATAACGATTGATTGAGTAAACATTTTTTACTTTTAAACTCTTCTTAAATTTAATGTTTTTAGGTACTCTTATAACTTTTTAAACTATTATTTTGAATTCTTGATATAATTTTGTATATTTTTACTGTGTATATTTGTGAACTAAATGTTTGATCTTGATGCATATTAAAATAATCTTTACTTTCATCTCATGATTTTTAGATAATATGCAAGTCAAACCTTATAATTTCACATCAAATGATGAACTTAGTGTTTTTTACTTGTATAATTTTGTGTTTAAGGATTAGATTTAGCTTGTTCTTCAGTATATTTTGTTATATTCTTCTCATACATACAATATATATCATTTTTATTCTTTGGAAAAACTGGAAGCTTTTAAGCATTTTTTTAAATATATGAAACAGAACATTTATAATATCAGATTACTGTTCAATTTAATTGTAAATTAAATTATTAAAAATTATAAAGTATCAAAACAATTGTAACTTACAATCTTTGTTTCCAGAATCAAATTTCCACAATCTGTTTTTCAACTTGGAAATAAAATGCACATGCTTTTATTTGATGTTACATCTATATGTAAAATGGTGGAAATAATGCTTTGCTTACGAAATCCCTTGATAATTATTAGTGCTATTTCTTCGTGTGTGAGATGATGGTCCCCCCCTTTTTTTTCAGATAATTTTTCTCTTTGTTAATTATTTTGATAGATTATCCTCTTGGATATATATTGATTGCATCTTTTTACATCAAAATGTTAAAAAAATAAATCAATGTTTATTGAAATTTTAACTATCCATGTCTTTTTTTTAAAAAACTAAATGAAAAGGGCTTTTTATAAAAATGTTATTCATGGAAATGCATCATTGCACTTTTTAAATGTAAATTAATAAAGATATTTGACCTCATTTTTTGATATTATGTAATAGAATATTAAATTTTTCCCATTGGTATGGTGTTTTGTTAAGAATATTTGTATCTTACAAAAGTGTATATTTTACTTTTTTACAGACCTTGGATTGTTTTCGACAAAAACTTTAGTTGAAGCTAACCCTGATCATACTATTGAAGTAAGAACACAATTAATGCAGTCCTCTGATGAAAATTGGGACGCAGAAAGGAGAAAGCAAGTCTGGCGATGTGAAAGTCATAGATCGCATACTTCAATTGCACGCTATGCTCAATATCAAGCTTCTTCCTTCCAAGAGTCATTAAGGGTAAAATTTGAACCTTAACGTTTCTGTAGAACAATATGTATTTGCTTTTAACTTTATGAGCTCGCTTAAAATTTTATCACCATGAAACTATAACCATATTGAGTGCTTTTCTGTATAGTTAAGGCAAAAAATATTCTGTAAATGAAATTTGTCTTTTTAAGTTAATCATACGAGTAGAAACAAGGAATGAAGGATTCCCAGATTTAATAAATACAATCTGTTGAAATATCACAGAAATTTGCTGGCAATAAAAAAATTTTCAATTAAAAGTAGTATTTGGTGCATTATTTAATCTTGACAAATTTCTAACCTTAGGAAAAAAAGGTTTCTCTTTAATTAAAAACCGTTTCTGCTTCTTGAGCCTTTAGGAAATCCTCTGAATTAATCATTATTCCTGAACCTTGTATACAATATTTCTCATTGTACTGACAAAACTAATAGATGTGTCATCTGATCGTATAAGTTAATATTAATTTTCCAATTCTTATTCCTCCTCACCCTTTTCTTTTCTCTTAATTAACTTTCAATATCTTTGCAAAACTTTTCTGATCTCCTAATTATTATGTTATTTTCAAATTCTCTTGACTCGGTATATATTAGATGTAAAATATCACTCTTTCGCAGCAAAATAAGGGAAGGGCCTTGACTTTCCTGTGTAATGTTTCTTACCGATGATTGTTAATCAGTTGGTAATTATTAATTTACAGCCTTTATGCTGCTGATTCAAATTTTAATGTTCCTTGGTCTATTTTTTTTATAGGATGAACATGAAAAGATTGCTGGTGGGCAGGCTACACGCGAGTCTGACAGCGATTCTAATTCTTCAGTATCAAGGTAAATTAATGAAGAATGTTTTAATTTTATCCTTCTGTTTCATTTAAACATTTCTTTTTTACATGTGTAATGATCTGCTTTTATATTTTTAATACGATCCTTGCAAAACAAAACAAGTATTAAAAAACATCTTCCCTTTTTTGTCAAATAGGAGTAAAAAAGGAAGAAAAAATAGTTTTTTCAAAACTATTAAGTTCGGAACAAATGTAGATTTATCTGATGAAAGAAAATGGAGACCTCAACTTCAAGAACTCACTAAGTTGCCGACATTTGTAAGAGTATGTATTGTGTATATATCTCTTAGATAAAAAGTTTTTAATTTCTTTTTACTGTTATGAATTCCCGTCTTCAAATCAAATTGTATGTACATTTTGTATCAGTATGATGAAGTTTAAAATTCCATTTGATCTATATAATTCATTGATTCTGTTAAGTTTATGATTTTTCTTTTAATGTTTCTCATTGAGTTCCCCTCCCCCATAGGTTGTATCTGCAGGCAATATGCTAAGTCATGTTGGGCATGTTATATTAGGGATGAATACTGTACAGTTGTATATGAAAGTTCCCGGTAGTCGGACGCCTGGTCACCAAGAAAATAATAATTTTTGTTCTGTCAACATAAATATAGGCCCAGGGGACTGTGAATGGTTTGGAGTATCTGAACCATACTGGGGAGTTATCCATAATATGTGTGAAAGGTGTGTATGAATAATTTTCTGCAAGAAGTACAAATATATTATTTTTGATTTGTAGCTAAATATTTTTTTCATTAATCTAGGAATAGTTTAAACTTCCTGCATGGCTCATGGTGGCCAATTTTAGATGATTTATTTGCTGAAAATATACCTGTGTATCGCTTTTTGCAAAGACCAGGGGACTTGGTATGGGTCAACGCTGGAACAGTGCATTGGGTTCAGGCTGTGGTATGTACTATAAGTAATCCTTATAATAATACATTGTTTTTAAGTTTGTCATTCATGGCAAATCATCATTAATCCTACCTAATTATGCAGTTGTAATTATGAAATTTGATATATAGGTCTTTGAAAATGTATTTTTTAAAGAAATTTATTGAAAGGAAAAATTTAAAAACCTATTTCACACATGCAATATCCGTTTTATTATTTTTACGGTTGATGCTCTGTAATTTCTTTCTAGCAAATATGTTGCATAAAGAATTACTTGGGTCAACACATAAAAACACTACTTTTCTGGTGAATTAAGATGCTTATTGTTTATCAAAACAATTTTTTTTTTCAGTTTCATTTCATTAAACAGAAAATGAATTTTGCTATCTGTTTGTAATTTTGATTTTGTAGTTATTTCAATCAAATGTTTTCGAAATATTTTAAAATATATTCATTTTTAGGGCTGGTGTAATAATATTGCCTGGAATGTTGGTCCATTGACTGCTAAACAATACCAGTTAGCAGTAGAACGTTATGAATGGAATAAACTTCAAAGCTACAAATCTATTGTTCCTATGGCTCATTTAACATGGAATCTAGCCCGTAATCTTAAACTCTCGGACAGAAAGCTTTTTGAGCAAATCAAGTAAGTAAACTGTTAAATGTAAATATGAGTATATTTTGTAAGTGCAATTAAATCGCTAATATATTAAACTTTTAAAAAGTAAGGTAATTAAGAAACCATGTAATTTTATTTCAATATGATTTATAAATGCTTTTCTTATAATTAATTTATGTATTCTTGGTTCTGTTTGTAGGTACTGTCTTTTAAGGACACTTCGGCAATGTCAGATGACACTTGATTTCTTAAAGGAATTGAAAAAAGAAGTAAAGTGGCATGGCCGGGGGAAAAATGAAGCAGCACATTATTGCACAATTTGTGAGGTATGTGGTTCCATTCCAGAGGTTTTTTTTTTTATAATTAAGAGCATTTGAGGCACATTATTATATCACCATATGATAGTAATATAATTGTTGTACCTGTATAAAAAGTTTTTTATATTGACACAGATAATCCATTCTAAGCACGTAACTGACTTATCACCAGCTCCTTACTTTGAGTTTCTATAAGTCTGAAATGATAATTACCATATAAGTAGCCCATGATGAAAAAAATTACTTAAATCCAAGTTATAACCGCTTAAGTTTTTAATTGCTAATGTATTCCAAAGAACATTGAGAAAAAAGATGTTGTTTTAATGAAACGAGTTTATGTGATTAAATATATAGTTTATGATGCAGAATTTTGAATGTAACACTAAATTAAAACAGCTAATTAGTTTGAGTCAATAAATTTTATAAGAGATTGAAATTTACTGTCGCCTTTAATATAAATATCTGATATATGTTTGAGATGAGAATTCAATGATATTGTTAAACTTCAAAATATATATTTACTTCCTTTTAAAAATTTGAAAATGAAAAAAATATTTGATTTAATTGTTGTATATTACACTAATTCCCATTTCTATTTGATTTAGGTGGAGGTATTTAATATACTTTTCGTGAAAGAAGTTGACAAAAAACATTTAGTGCATTGTTTGGATTGTGCAAGAAAGTGCAGTCCTGTGCTGGAGGATTTCGTTATGTTAGAAGAATACACAATGGAGGATTTGATGGAGGTTTATGATAATTTCATTCTTCATCCTGTAAGTTAATTTCCTTTGAATTTTATTATTATTAATAATAAGTTTGATATTAAATATTGTGTTTTAAAGACTCAATTAGATTTCTTCTTAGTATCTTAACTTTTGCAATATTTGTAATGTAATTTTTAAATTATGTTGTAGGTTCCCCATTCAAGTTCAACAATTTAAGGTGCCATTCCATTTATGACTGTCCTAAAAGTGGTATTATGGATTGATGCATTTTAACCAACTTCACTGCCATTACACATTCATTCCCAATTGCCGTTAATTTTCATGGAAATTGTTCTTGAGTAACCAACTCTTGTTATTTGATAAATATATAAAGAAACTATTGCACCGTTGCCTCCTGCATTTAAAGTTTTGTACAGTTCTTGGAATTTGTAAATTTCACTATGTAACAACTGCACCGTTACATTAGCTTGCATAAAATTCAGTGATACTGTACAGCTCTGTGAAAAAAACTGTAGATAATTTCACTTGATGTATTGAGAGAAATTAATATGTAAATAAGTTATTTTGCATCATCCTTGTTGATAGCAAAGTCTATGTGCATATAATGTAAGGTTATATAGTTTTAACATCACAAAATGATGCTAATTCAGTGACATTTTTAATCATTTAACATTTTTTATTGAGATTGGAAGAACTGTGTAAAGATTTAAAACATGTTCCATGCTGCAACTGTTAAAGATTGGCTATGAATGCAATATGTCAATTTTTAATTTTGTAATTTTCAATGAAAGTGTAATAGTTTAATTGAAGTCAAAAAAATGTGGCATTAATTTTTTTAATGTGTGTATGCTTGTTTTGCTCTAGTAGTTTGTTGTATGTGCTTTGAATTTGATGTATACAAAGATTTTACATTTTAATTTGAAATGTTATTATTGTGTTTCATGTTGGTTTTCATGGGATTGTGTTATTTTGTAGCAAATTTAAACATAAAACTTCTATTTATTTTATTCAGTTTATAATTTCGGTACAAGCGTGAAGTAGCCTATTCCAACGAGATCAATTAAAATGTAAAAATGTATGTATTTTTTTAAAAAAAAATTGTTACTATAGAATATAAAGAAATTTAACTGTTCATCAGCGTATTTGAAAATTTTTGTATTGTTGTAACGATTAATATTGGCGGAAAATATTTCTTCTCAGCTATGCTAATTAAAAATGCTTTTATTTTTATTTTATAGTTTTGGCATTAGTCTTAAAAAAGCTTTCTCAAACAATATTAGTTTATTAAAGTATTAAAATGCATAAATTTTTACAAAAAAGTATTATTATAGAATATAGAAATTTAATGTTTCGTCAGCATTTTTGAAAACTGTTGTATTATTATTGATTATTAATAATGAGGGGAATTATATTTCTCCTCGTAAATGCAATGAAGCTTTTTTTAATTCAATTTATAATTCTGACATTAATATGAAACAGGCTTTTTCAACGAAATCAAATGTTTGAAGTGTTAAGATTTATGTATTTTAATAAAAATAATTTATTTTAGAAAACATAGAAATTTAGTGTTTCATCAGCTTTATTTGGAAATTGTGGTTTTAATATCTGTGGAAATTATATTTCTGCTCAGCTATGCAAATGAAACTTCTATATTTTTATTCAATGTATAATTTTGGCAGCAATATGAAAAAGCCTTTTCCAACGAAATCAATTGTTTGATGTGTATCGATATATGTATTTTAACAGAAATAACTTGTTATTATAGAATATAAAGAAATTTAACATTTCATTAGCATATTTGAAAATTTTTGTATTAGTATTAGAGATAAATATCAATGGAAATTATATTTCTGCTCAACTATGCAAATGATTTCAATACATATATTTTGTTCTGAGCATACATATTACCCAACATAAAAAAACTAAACCCCTTTATGTCATGATATGCTTATGAATTCAACTTGTCTGAATATGTGTAAATTTAAATCAAGCCTTACAGAGGAAATACATTTTGCTGTTAGAAGTTGTTTTACATTTTATGTCAGTTTTGTTAAAATGCACTGTAAAAAGTTTAAAATTGCTTATTTTGTTATATAATGTGCATTAATATCGACATCTGCAAAGAAAATAAATTATTTTGAAATCAAAACTTTTGTGTGTAGTTTTGGCATGTAGGTGTTCTGAGTTTTGTAAGAAATGCTTAAACTGTTTTTCAATAATCTAGACAATATATTTGTACAGTAGCTTTAAACTATGCTATGTATACTAATATCTGTACATTGCTGAATTGTAAAAATGTTATGTATCAATTCAAAATGATTATTGTAGATATGATTGATTGGCTGGTACAGATATTTTATTTAATTTTCAGAAAGATGAAAATGTGGTCTTGCTGTTTTCGGTTATGATCTAGTTGATGTTAAAGTCAGTTTGGTATAATGGCATCACGAATCTGAGAACTATGTGTTACCATTATCATACACAAATTTAAACACCAAATACAGGTGTATTTGTGGACAGTTCTAGTCCACACATAATTTACTGCCAGGTAATTTATACACCATCTCTGTGTTCAATGCTAACTAACACTGCCAAGAAGCCAAACATGTGATAACTACCAATTATGCATGAAAACACTGATATTTTGTACAATTTACTGCCTTCACTTTTATTGAACAAATCTGTTAGATTCACTTTATTTTCATGTGCCAACAGCTGATAACCTATTCCATTCATGTTGTCCCTTTCTAGAACTTCAGTTATTTAATCCTGAAAATAAACTTAAATCATCCTGTTGATTGTTTAAGTTTCTCTATCTCAGGAACATTTTATTTGTAAATTGCATTTTGAATACCTCATATCACATTAGGAGCAGTGAATACTTGTTTCTTATTGTTTATATTGGTGTGTATATTTTTGTTTAGAATTTTGTGTTTATGCAGTTTTAACTTTTTTTCTCTTTGTAAGGGTTGTCATTAAAAACTTGTTCAGTTGTAGTTTTTGATTTTTTCCTTATTTTATTTATATAGTGATGTTTGTATTTATGAAATTGTGCCAGCAAGAATAAAAATTGTTTTAGGAATGCTTATCTTTACTAATTTTCAGATATTCTTAAATTTGAAAAACATTTTTATAAAAGTTGAATTCTAAAAACATGTTTGCAATTAAATTAATACCAAATAAAACTATTCTACATATTAAATTTCTTAATGTTGATTTGTCTCATCAAGATAATTTCTTTTAAAGAGATCCAATGTCAATCAATTAATAATTTTTAAAATGTAGTGTTATTTAATATATTTCTATGATGAGATTCTCTTTTTGAATAATAAATCTTACCTTTCATATTTATAGTCGCAATCAATTTTAACTTATGTATACATCTATAAAATTTAAATTCAGATTTGCAAAAGAACACATTTTCACTTTGCATGCAAGATGCCACTACCATATTAATTTTATTTTCTCTTCAGAAGAGGGAATAAAATTACTATCGTTCATGCAGACAGTAAATCTGGGTTTGTACACATTGTCAAAAAACAGAAGAAATATTTTTGCAATATATGCATCATTCTTGTTTAGATGCAGAATCGAAATTATATGAATACTTAAAATGCAAAGAAAATATTCTTCTACTTGTAATAAGAGTTTAGAAAATGAATTTAAATTCTTTTTGGTTGTTATCAAAAATTAAAATGATATACTAGTACAGAAATTGTAATTATAAAAATTATAGATGTATATGTATATATTTCGCCGAAAAAAGGAGCAAGAAAACTAAATTCCGTTCTTACAGTTAGACTGAAGGGAAGGGAATATTTCCATTTTATTATGAATTTAGTTGCTTCTTTAATTTTTCAAATTTCTACAATACCAATTCTTTACGAAGAAAATATAAAATCTGATGGAACTTACCATTTGAAATAGGCTCTAAATAATTGATTTTATTGAAATTTAGTATTCACTCTTAAAATTCTCTTTAAATAACAATTAAGAATTAAACTTGCTCTGGAAAATATGATATATGTATTGATTTTTTTTCTTCATTATATTGATTTAGCGATATAATTATCCTCCCGAAAGATGGGGCAATTCTGCATTTTCAACTTCTGAAAAGTTTATATTCCTTGCCTTTGAAATTTATCATATAAAATATAATCTGAACTAGATAAACAGTAATCTAAATTTGCACTGAAAAATATCATGTTATTATTCAATCATGCATGTTCACTTTCTCATATAGAAAGAGGTGCTTATGCGATAAGTATTCACGTGTTTTGACTTCCTATAGTCTGTAAACACAACTCCAATAATATCTTTTTTTTTTTTTTTTTTTTTTTTTACCCTTTGTGAACAAGAAAAGTCTATAAACTAGAAGAATAAAATTAGATTCGTCGAGAATGATTCATTTGATGCAGGCCTACCAATGGCAAGAAATATTTTTTTAAATACCTTTTCTATTTTATATTGTAAAACATATAGTGCTCTATATTTATGATGTTTTTCAACATACATACTGTTACTCATATTCAAAGAAAATCTATACATTTTTGATTTACTTGTTTGCATGTTCCCTCTCAATATATATATATATAGATATATATATATAGATATTATTGGTAATGAGGTTAATGCACACAGAGTCACTCCATTCAGTAAAAATTACATTCTTAGAAAATATTAGATGATGGGTTTATGGTTTATGAGGTTTAATGGCACAAGAGCCAATCTTGGCTAAACTGCGCCAAACATATGGTCAAAAATAAATCATATCCAGCAACAAGAATAGTATTTAAAAATTAAAACACAAGTTCAATAAAACTATAAATATAAGAAAATGTCTCAAAATATGAAAATAAGATACAACTGGTAAAACATTACAAAGTTAATAAAAAGATCGCAATTGAAAAAAGGATTAAGTTTATCCAAGATAAATATTTATCATATACACATAAGAAAGCGAATATCTTTTAAAAAATTAAAAAGTTTTGGGTGGTGTTTTTCACCCACCAAGTCCTGCATAGTTAGAGACGATGACTGGAAAAATAACTCACGATGCGATTTAAAATCTGGACATTCAATAAGAATGTGTTTTACAGTAAAATCTGTACTGCATGTAGGACACATGGGTTTCCTCTCTCCACAAAGGAGATGTTTATGAGTAAAACGGGTATGTCCTATACGGAGGCGGGTCAATTTAACATCCAACCCCCGTATAGGGTGTACAGGCCATAATCCAATGAAAGGTTTGATGGCATGTAATTTGTTATGAACCTGTTCATTCCAGTTTGTCTGCCAAGTGGAATAGAGATGATAAAGAAAGAACTTCTTCGCATCACTGTATGGCAGGTTTTGTGAAAGAAATGAAGAAGCAACTTTTGCAGCACAATCTGCCGCCTCATTTCCTGAAATTCCCGAGTGACTCGGTACCCAACAAAATAAAATATTAAATGCCTTATTTCGAAGAAGGCATAAAATAGTCAAAATTTCTAAGGCCACAGGATGCATTCGATTGTCGGGGTGAGAGAGCGTCTCCAAAGCACTCAGACTGTCAGTATAAATAACGAAGCTTCGATTAGTAGACATCGAAATTTCCTGTAGTGCATAGGAAATTGCTATTAGTTCCGCAGTAAATATAGAAAAACTGGTATGTAAACGATAGCTCAGTGTACCAGATGGAAGTACAATGCCAAATCCGACATGCCCATCCGATTTCGAGCCATCTGTAAAAACAGGGATGAAAGATGAATGCTGACAGCGATGATAGAAAAATAACTGTTGAAAAACCACAGATGCTGTTGTGGATTTTTCAAATCCAAAAAATGGATTTAAGAAGGAAAATTCTGGCTTATCCCATGGTGGAAAATAAAAGAGGTTAATAGAATTAATTGTGGAATTATTGAGGCCCGAGTCCTGCAGAATCGTTTCTATTCTCACACTGAACGGTGGAATGCAGGAGGAACGAGCATTATAAATTCTCCTAAGACTTGCTGGAAGGGTTAATTCAGATATAGGGTGCTTCGGAAGAGACTGCGTTCGGAAGTAATATAAGGCGGAAATTTTTTTACGTCTTAAATAGAGGGGTAGTTGGTGGCAGATGTTATACAAGCTTTCTATGGGGGATGTTCGAAAGGCACCGGTGCAGATTCTCAATGCAGAATGATGGATAGTGTCTAGTCTGCGCAAAACACTAGGGCGTGCAGATCCATACACCATGCACCCATAATCAAGACGGGAAAGAATGACTGCCTCGTAAATTCGCAGTAAGGAGGTTCGATCTGCTCCCCAAGAAGTTCTGGAGAGGACCTTCAAGATGTTCAAAGATCGTTCACACTTCTTTCTCAAATACAAAATATGAGGAAGGAAAGTGAGTTTTCGATCGAATGTAACCCCCAAAAATCTTATTTCATCCACTATGGGAATAGCAATGTTACGTATGTGAATGATAGGATCGGGATGAATATTACGTTTCCTACAAAAGTGGAGGCACCGACTTTTCTCTGGCGAGATGGTGTGTCCATTTTTATCACACCAAGCTACCAGCTTGTTGACAGCACTTTGGAGTTTCTTTTCTATAAGTTGCATATCATTTCCTTCGCATGAAATTTGAAGATCGTCAACATAAAGGCTTCCGTTAACTGATGATGGCAAATGATTTAAAATTTGACTAAGATGAATAATAAAAAGAGTGACACTAAGGACACTTCCCTGAGGAACACCCTCAGCCTGAATAAAATAGTTAGAATAAATGTTTCCCATACGAACTCTAAAAGTGCGATAAGATAAAAAGTTGTTTAAAAATGCAGGTAAATTTCCTCTAAAGCCTAGATTAAAAAGTGTTGAGAGTATGCCATATCGCCAAGCACGATCGTAAGCTTTCTCTATATCAAAGAATATAGAGACAAGGTGATTTCTCCGAACAAAGGCATTACGAATTTGGGTTTCCAACAAGAGGAGATTATCGGATGTAGACCTACCTCGACGGAAACCACTTTGCAACAGGGGAATGCATCCCTGTCTCTCTATTTCGAAGATAAGACGATCATTCACCATGCGTTCGAATGTCTTACATAGACAACTAGTCAGGGCAATTGGTCTGTAGTTCAGAGGATTTGAAGAGTCTTTGTTGGGTTTTAAGATTGGAATCACAATAGCCTCTTGCCACTGTGAAGGATACTTTTGCTCGATCCAAATTCTATTGAATAACAATAACAAATTTGAAAGGGAAGCTGTGTTCAAGTGGCGAAGCATATTATATTCGATTCCATCTGGCCCGGGACTTGTATCATGTGCTCTAGATAGAGCCGTTTTTAATTCATACATTCTAAACTCTGAATTATAGGGAAAACTGTTATGCATGTTAAAAGGCAGATGAATTTGTTCAGCACAATTCTTAGCTGCCCTAAAGGCAGGACTATACGAATCGGATGCTGAAACCTGCGCAAATGCATGCCCAAGAGCATTGGTTATGTCTAGTGGGACTGTATATTTCGTATTTCCTGTACAAAGTATAGGAAAGGTAAACTCACTATACATACCATTAACAGCTTTAACTTTTTTCCACAATTGTCTACTTGGAGTTGAGGATGTAATAGAAGAAATAAACTGAATCCATGATTTCCTCTGACTACGACGACGTATAGAACGGGCAATGGCTTTGGCACGTTTAAAAGCAACAAGGTTTTCTGTTGTTGGGTACCTCCTGAAAATATTCCATAATTTCTTTTCTTTCTTTCGACTTTCGTAACAAGCCCTATTCCACCACGGCCTACGAAATTTTCTTAGCCGAGGAGAACTTTTTGGAATAGCGCTTGCAGCAGCATGTAAAATTGTATCTACAACATATTGTACTGCTTCGGTAATGTCCGCAGTACTGACCATGGCTTCGGTGATATTTGCAAGTTGGGAGAAAGCAGTCCAGTCTGCCCGCTGGAATAGGAAACGCGGAGGACAAGGAATCGCACCGCCGCTATCAGCATGGGAGATAATAACTGGGAAGTGATCACTGCCATAAAGATTATTATTGACTGTTAAAGAGAGGAATGGTAACAGTTCAGGTGTACAAATGGCCAGATCAAGTGTATGGAAGCTACGTGTGGGTTCGTGAAAGTAAGTTTTTTCTTCGCTGTTGAGCAGGCAGAGACAGTTGTTAGAAATAAACTGCTCAATCTGTCGCCCGCGAGAGTTAGTCCTATCCGAACCCCACAAAATACTATGTCCATTAAAGTCGCCTAATAAAATGAAAGGCGTAGGAAGCTGATCCACCAACTTGTCAAATTCTTGCTGACAAATAACATCGTGGGGCGGCAAATAAACGCAACAGACTGTGACCAAAGTTCGAATGTGAACCTGTACAGCCACAGCCTGTAGAGAAGTGCGTAGAGTTAGATGTGTACTCGGGTACAAGTTTGATGTTAAAATACAGACACCCCCTGAATGACCTGTTTCAGATTCGGTGTCTTTACGGACACAATTATAGCCGCGCAATTTGAAGGGATGATTAGGTTTCAAGAATGTTTCTTGAAGACCTACACAAACAGGATGAAATGTGTTAATGATGTTCTTAATGTCATGCAATTTTGATCGAAGACCACGGCAATTCCATGAAAGGAAAGTACCCATTAAGAAATTGATTTCGTTTGAGAATTAGTAGGAGCAAGATGATGAGTTGCCGAAGCTTCGCAACTCATGTGTAATTCTTCATCCTCATTGGACGGATGGAGTGACAGACGATCAGGACTTTTAGGTACGCCACCAAATACAGACAATAAGTCTTTGTGTGCTTTACCTTTAGTCGCAAGTCCGAGAGCGACTGAATTTTGTTTTGTAGATTTTTTAAAATTTAATCTCAGTTCTTTCGGTGAGAGTCCCCGTTTTGAAAGCTTTAACTTAAGAGCTTTTTCAGAATTTGATTTTTGTTTTGTCCGGACTAGTTTGCCAGTTTCAAGAGTATTTTTTGTTACATTTTCCGTCTCAGAATCGGATGATTTTTCAAAGGTAGTAATTTGCGTGTTATATTTGATACAATGCGTACAATTACAATTTACACAAAAGGGAGTTTTCACGACTGAAGCATAACTCACACCAGGTTTGGGTGTTTCAGATAAAACTTTTTTCCTGGCTTCGGGATAGGAAAGGGATTCTTTGAATTTAACAGAGGTTATTTGCCTTTCAAGTTTCCAGCGTTCGCAGGATCGAGAAAATGATGAATGTTTGCCACCGCAGTTCACACATTTTTCTTCTGCGGAGCATTCCTGGCTATCGTGGCCTTTTTCTGCACAACGGGCGCATGTTAGAGTCCCGCGGCAATTAATCTTTGAGTGGCCAAAGCGCTGGCATTGGAAACATCTCACAGGGTTTGGGATATACTGTCGGACTGGTAATTTAATATAACCAGCATATATGTATTCTGGGATATTTGGACTATGAAAGGTAAGGACAAAATGCTTAGTGGGAAGGAGTTGTTCATTCCGCCGAATAGTAATTTGGCGTACATGGGTCACTCCTTGTGGTTTCAGTTCCGAAGTGATCTCCTCAATGGGAACATTGAACAGTTCACCGCATGTGATTACTCCCTTGGAAAAATTCAAAGATGTATGAGAGGCAGCGATTACTGGAATATTAGCCAAAGCTTTCAATTTCGTTATCTGCTGTGCTTGCTTTTTGGTAGAGACTTCGACTAGCAAGTCACCAGAACGCATTTTACGTATGCTAGCGACTTCATCAATTGTTGCAGTGATTGCTCTCTGCACAAGAAAAGGTGACACAGAATTAAATGTTTCGTTTTTATCCGAGACTCGTTTAATTATAAAAAAGCGATCGAAACGTGGAAGATTTGTAATTGGAATAGTGACTTTACGACGCCCACTGAAGGGAGATTTGGTTTGAGGACCCATACGACATGAACAGGATTTCAGGTCCGACGGCACCGCCCACCACGGAGCCCAACAAGGGAAGGCAGCCACCGGCTCTGGCCATTCCCAGCCTCGGCACTTACCTTAGTGCTAGCCGGAACCTATACGCTCGGAGTTACCCCCGGGGACAGTGACCACCCTTAACGCCAAGCCCAAGGAGTAACCCCTTCGCTTGATCCCTAGCAGACTAGTAACTCGGGTTGCTAGTTACCGGCCGATTGATACACCGGGGACCACAGTGCACCACCCGTCTAATGGGTCGCCACGCACGGCCAACACGTGGGGTTTTTGGCTGTCCATGAGAAGCAAGAAGCAAACAGAGTGGCGACAGCTTCTCATGGAGAGCTCCCTCGCTTGCCGTCGAGGGAAGGAAATACACAGCAGACAGCAGCAGGCTTAGGAGAGAATAAATATAAAGGTAGTAAAGATCCCTGGGAACCTCGGGATTGGGACACCCGTACTCACCTATAGTAGGTGAGCCCCTGAGGGGATTAGATGATGGGATTACATATTTATGTGCAAGGTGACATACAGATATTTAAAGTGATAACGCAGTCACTTGAATAAATATTTTTAAAAAAATTACTTTAAACCTAATCTTTTCCATATGCAAATAAAACATTGTTCTAAGCATTTTGTTGAAACAAATAGTCAAATTCATGCTAAAGTACGATAAATTGATTCAAAAGGATTAGTGACAGCTAAAGAATAGTTTAAATTTATGCTCTATAATGAATAATTCGTCCATCAGATTCACAAAGATTAAGTCCTTTTGCATTTTTTCACAAAAAGGGTGAGTCCTATCGGCTAATATGGGATTACCGTCACCTTAATGTTCAGACGATTCCTGATCGAAACCTTATTCTTAGAATAGATTTTCATCAAATATTAAAAGACAGTATGATCTCTAAAATTGATTTTCTTAAAGCATATTTTCAAATTCCCATTACAGAAGAACAGAAATGTAAAACAGCTATCAATAGACTTTTAGATTTGTATGAATTTAATGTAATAGGGTGAAAAAATAAACTTGGAACATTCCAACAATTTATCCATGAATCCTCAGAGGATTTTGTTTTTTCGTTATTGAGATAATATAATAATTGTATCCAGCAACAAATGAAGAACATAAAATTCTCTTTATATTAGTTTTAGAAACATTGAATACTTTCAGCGTAGGAGTACATATTTTTAAATCTATATTAGATGTTCAAGATATTGAAATTTTGGAATACTTAATTGCATCTCAGAGTAGTCGCCCTCTGCCAGAAAGAGTTCAAGCTATCAGTGACTACAGAAGACCCAAAAATCTTCAAGAGCTTAGGATTCTTCTCGAAATTCTTAATTTTTATAGTCGTCATTTGAGTTAGTTAGTTCGGGTTTTGTGGCACAAGAGCCATGTCTGGCTATGCTGCGCCAAACATATGGTTGAAAATAAAAGATATACAGTGAAATTCTAAATAGTTAAAGTAAAATTTGTAAAAATATAAAAATGTGGAGATAAAATTATTTCTAGTTAAATAAAATGGAAAATACCAATTTCTTTCAAGAAAGTAAAAATATTTGGATGAGGATGTTCTCCCACCAAGTCACGAATGTTTGAAGATGATGTACCAAATAAACGTAATCGATGGGGATTAAAAATTGGACATTCAGATAAAATATGAATGACAGTCAAATTAACATGGCATGCAATGCAGACTGGGCATTGCTCACCAAACAGAAGATGTTTATGTGTGAGACGAGTATGGCCAATGCGAAGCCGTATCAATTTGACGTCCAACTCGCGCAGTGGAACAACAGACCACAGAGTAATGACAGGCTGAAGAGAATGCAGTTTATTAGAAATATGCAAATCCTATGATTCTTTCCATAGACAGAAAATACGTTGAGAAATATATTTTTTGAAATCAGTGTACGGAATAGCTCGTTGTAGAGAAGTAGATGCTGTCTTTGCTGCAGCATCGGCAGATTCATTGCCAACATGGCCAGGTAACCAACAAAATAAAATTTGGTAGTTCCGAATTTGCAAATTTCTCCAAAGATGAAGGATATCTACAGCTAGTGGATGAGTTTTAGTGTGAGGATGGCTGAGGGCCTCCAGAGCACTCATATTATCAGAATAATTATAGAATTTATGGTCAATTCGATTAGAAATTTTTTCAAGAGCAATCATAATTGCCATTAGTTCAGCAGTTAAAACTAAACACAAAGTACTCAACTGAAAGCTGCTTGTGTCCTCAGCAATGACGACAGCACAACCCACTTGATAAGCTGTCTTTGAGCCATCCGTAAAAACCGGAATGTGTGTAGAATATTCATTGCGGTGATATAGAAAAAGTTGTTCAAAGACAATAGATGAAGTGGTAGACTTGTCATAGGCGAAAAAAGGGTTAAGATATGATATTTCTGGGACATCCCGTGGTGGCAATAAGCAGTAGTATTATGAACCTGCAGATTCAAAATACCTGCATCAGCAAAAGACCTTGTTATTCTTTCACGAAAAGGTAGAATATTAGAAGGACGTGCATTATATAATCGTTCCAAACAAATGGGTAAATTTGCTCGACGAACAGGGTGATTGATTGAAGATTCAATACGGAAAAAATATAGTTCAGATAATTTTTTCCATCTCAGATAAAGAGGAAGTTGATGACAAATTACATATAAACTATGAAATGGTGATGTACGAAAGGCTCCAGAACAGATACGTAAAGCACTGTTGTGTACCGTGTCCAAATTTCGGAGAACACTAGAACGAGCTGTACCATATATTTCGCATCCATAATCAATTCTTGACAGAATAACAGACTGATAGATACGAAGTAGAGATGTTCGATCTGCCCCCCATCTTGTAGTCGAGAGGACTTTTAGGATGTTGAGGGATTTTTCACACTTCTTTCGCAAGTGAAGGACATGCGGAAGGAAAGTGAGTTTCCGGTCAAATATGACTCCCAAGAAACGTACCTCTTCAACGACTGGAATATCAACACCTCGAATTTGTATCATAGGATCAGAGTGGAGATTCCGTTTCCGACAAAAGTGTACGCAACGGCTCTTCTCAGGGGATAGAGTATGTCCATTCTCGTCACACCATGAAATAAGTTTGTTAACAGCCCTCTGGAGCTGTCGCTCTATTAAATTCATGTTAGACCCCTGACAGGAGATTTGTAAATCATCCACATATAATGTTCCACAAACCGATGATGGCAGAATATGAAGGATTTGGCTTATATGAAGAATAAAAAGGGTGACAATCAAAACACTGACCTGAGGAACACCCTCACTTTGAATAAAATGATGAGAAAATGTATTACCAATACGGACTCGAAATGTACGAAATTTTAAAAAATTCTGAATAAAAACTGGCAAGTTACCCTTAAAACCAAAATCACCTAAAGCACGGAGAATACCATACCCCCACATACGATCGTACGCCTTTTCTATATCAAAGAATATAGAAACTAGATGGTTTCTCCGGACAAACGCATTCCGAATCTGAGATTCAAGCATAATTAAGTTGTCACTGGTAGAACGTCCTCGACGGAAACCACTTTGGAAAGGTGAAATATACCCATTTTTCTCCAGTTCATAGAGTAAACGAGCATTTATCATGCGTTCGAGCGTTTTACAAAGACAACTAGTTAAAGCAATTGGCCTATAGTTTGAGGGATTGGTAGGAACCTTCCTAGGTTTGAGGATAGGTATCACAATGGCTTCATACCATTGTTCAGGAAAAATTTACTCACTCCAGATTCTATTAAACAAGTGCAGGAGATGCAAAAGAGAGGTTTCGTCTAAATAGCGAAGCATACTGTAGGTAATCCTGTCGACACCTGGGCTAGTATCTCGAGTATGAGAAAGAGCTTTCCTTAATTCTAGCATCTTAAAGTTAGTTATAAGAAAGGACCCTGCGGGTTCGATATTTCAATGGCACTTGCTCGGCTTGTCTCTTAACCGCACGAAAAACAGGATTATTAGAAACAGAGCTCGAAACGTCAGCGAAGGTTTCGCCGATAACGTTTGCAATGTCAAGTGGCGAAGAATATGAAGCCGTTTCTGTATTTAAGATGGGGAAAGCGAATTCTTTATAAATTCCGTTTGCAGCTTTAACTTTCTTCCATAATTGTGCACTAGATGTACTGGAAGTGATTGTTGATATAAATCTGTGCCAAGATTCTTTTTGATTGCGACGCCGGATTCTACGAGCATTTGCTCTTGCTTTTTTTAATTCTATGAGATTTTCCGTGGTAGGATACCTTCGGAAAATACCCCAACATTTTCTTTGTTCTTTATAAGCATTGCGACATGCATCATTCCACCATGGTTTGCGAAATTTGCGTGGAAGAGGGGTACGCTTTGGGATTGAAGCGTCAGCAGAATTAATAATACAGTTAGTGACATTTTGAACAGCCTCCCTAATATCGGTAGATGAAATCATTGCCTCTGTGATTAATTCACGCTTAGTAAATGCATCCCAATCTGCTTTTTGGTTTGATTGATTGATTTGTGAGGTTTTTTGGCGCAAGAGCCACACTTGGCGAAGCTGCGCCATGCAAATGGTAAAATATAAAATCAGGGGTAAAATACAAGTTCAGATAATAAATATTATGTACTAAAAACTCAGAATTTGAAACTTATGAAGTGTGATAGTGCATCAATAAAATTTCAGAATTTAAAAAAACATCAATAAAAAACCACAGAATAAGGAATCATATCGGTGTTGATCATGATGGGAACGATGACTGAAAAAAAAACAGGTATCAGTTACATTAAATATAAGTATAAAATGTAATAGCTTTTATAAATTTAAAGATGTTGTTGTTGTTGTTGTTTGTATTTTTCTGGCACAAGAGCCATCCTTGGCTAAACTGCGCCATTCATGTGGTAAAAAAGAGGTTATTTTTTTATTTTTTTAAAATTTAAATATATGAATGGTTATACGAAAACAAAATAGTTAAAATATACTGGAAACAGTAGCAAATGAATATGCATTTAAAATAAAAATATGAAAAGGTTTAAACTCTTGAAAAATTTAAATGTATGGTAAAAATTTAATAGCATATAAAAATTTAAAAATGCTTGGATGGTGGTTCTCTCCCAATAAGTCCGTGAGAGTTAACGGTGATGAATGAAAAAACTGGTTACGATGAATATTAAAAGTAGGGCATTCGATTAAAATGTGATGAACTGTAAAATATGTGCGACATGTGGAGCACATAGGTGCTCTGTCACCGAATAGTAGGTGCTTGTGTGTGAACCGAGTATGCCCTATACGAAGGCGTGTTAATATAACATCATTCCTACGCACAGGTAAGACTGGACACGAGCTTATAAAAGGTTTAACTGAATGCAATTTATTGTACCTGCATAAATCCCATGTTTCTTGCCATAAAGAAAATACTCGACATGCAACGGATTTCTTTGCATCGCAATATGGTATTCTGCGATTCGAGAAACAAGTGGCAGTTTTTGCAGCTTGGTCTGCCTGCTCATTGCCAAGAATTCCTACATGACCGGGAATCCAGCAAAGTAAAATGTGGTAGCCCCTACATTGAAGAGTTTGCAAAAGTTTTAAGACTTCAATAGCAACTGGATGCATATCATAAGTGAAATGGGAAAGAGTTTCCAACGAACTCATACTGTCAGTGTATATGCAGAACAGTTTCTGAGTTGAAACCGAAATATTATGAAGGGCCTGTGCAATTGCCACCAACTCGGCTGTCAAAACTGAAAAGGATGCATGCAGACGGACACTGCGTATGTCGGCACCAGATACAATGCCACATCCAACATGTCCATCTGCTTTTGAACCATCAGTAAAAATGGGCGTGTACGAGGAATATTGGCATCGATGAGAACAAAAAAGTTGCTGGAAAATGACTGGAGTAGTTTTATCTTTCACAAACCCTAAGAAAGGGTTCAAAAAGGAAAACTTGGGAATATCCCATGGTGGGAAGATAAGAAAATCAGCAGGTTCAATGGCAGGCAAGTTAAGTTCCGAAATTTCGGTTATTTTTTTAATTCTCTCACAGAAGGGAAGGATGTGAGAGGGGCGGGCATTGTAAATCCTTTGGAGGGTTTCCGGAATAGTCATGTGAGCAATGGGATGTTGGGGGTGAGATTGCGCTCGGAAATAGTATTGCATAGAAAGTTTTCTACGCCGCAAGTTCAGAGGCAATTGTTGGCATATGACATATAGGCTTTCTACAGGCGATGTACGGAAGGCCCCTGAGCATATCCGCAGAGCAGAATGATGCACGGTATCCAATCGTCGTAAAGTAGTAACATTGGCAGCATCATATACCACACATCCATAGTCAATCCGTGACAAGACAATAGCTTGATATATACGGAGTAGCGATGAGCGATCGGCTCCCCAAGACATGCGGGAGAGTACTTTGAGGATATTAAGAGATTTTTCACATCTCTTCCGCAGATCTAGTATATGTGGTAGGTAAGTGAGTTTACGGTCAAAAAGCACTCCTAAGAAACGTATCTCATTAACGACAGGTACTGGATTATTCCGTATAGAGATTAATGGTTAAGGGTGAATGCTTCGCTTTCTACAGAAATGAACGCATCTACTCTTTTCAGCTGAAAGAGTATGTCCATTCCCATCACACCAAGCAACTAATTTTGTAATAGCGGTTTGAAGCTGCCTCTCAATTAAATGCATATTAGAACCCTGACACGAGATCTGCAAATCATCAACATATAAATTGCCTTGCACGGATGGTGGTAAGTGGTTAAGGATGTCACTGAAATGAATGATAAAAAGTGTAACACTGAGAACGCTCCCTTGCGGTACGCCCTCAGCTTGAGTAAAAGGATCCGAAAGTAAATTGCCCATACGTACTCGAAAGATTCGAGAAGTTAAAAAATTTCGAATAAAAACAGGGAGATTTCCCCTAAAATCCAAATCAAAAAGTCTCTGAAGGATTCCATAACGCCAAGTACGATCGTATGCCTTCTCTATGTCAATGAAAATGGAGACAAGATGGTTTCTTCGTACAAAAGCAATGCGGATTTGGGTATCCAGATGAACGATATTGTCAACAGTTGATCGACCCCTTCGGAAGCCACTTTGCATTTGTGGAATGCATGCTCGTTTCTCCAATTCAAAGATAAGACGGGCATTGACCATACGCTCTAGTGTTTTGCAAAGAACACTTGTTAAGGCGATAGGTCTGTAGTGCATAGGGTTTGCAGGATCTTTCCCTGGTTTTCGAATGGGAATAACGAGCGCTTCTTGCCATTGATATGGGAAACTCTGCTCATTCCATATTCTGTTGAACAGATGCAGGAGATTAAGGAGCGATACCTCATTCAAATGGCGCAGCATACTGTTTGTGACTCCATCTGGGCCAGGACTGGTATCATGTGCTAGGGATATAGCTTTTTCCAGTTCAAATATCTTGAATTCGCAGTTATATGGAAGAGTATTGCGAGTTTGAAAGTTCAAAATCCGTCGTTCTGAGCGAATCTTGATCGCCCTAAATTTAGAATTATAAGAAGTATCGGCGGAAACTTGCGCAAATGTCTGCCCTAAAAGATTAGCAATATCTAATGGAGAAGAATACGTTACGTTTCCAGATTTCAGAATTGGTAAAGAAAACTCCCGATAAATTCCATTGGCAGCCTTTATTTTCTTCCAGAGCTGCTTACTTGTGGTACGAGATGTAATCGATGAAATGTATTTGATCCATGATTCCCTTTCACTACGTCGACGAATGCAACGAGCAAAGGCTTTGGCTTTTTTGAATGCTACAAGATTTTCTGTAGTAGGATACCTTCTAAATTTGTTCCATAATTTTTTCTGTTGTTTGTGGCTATCACGGCAGGCAACATTCCACCATGGCCTTCGAAATTTTCGCAGACGTGGCGAACTTTTAGGAATGGTATTATTAGCAGAAGTTATTAAGCAATTAAGAACATTTTGTACCGCTTCAGATATGTCTGTAACATTAACCATATTTTCAGTAATCTCTGCCATTTGTGTGAAAGCAGTCCAATCTGCCCGTTCAAATTGAAAACGCTGTGGAAACTGAATGTCACTACCTCTATAAGCATGTGAGATTATTAATGGGAAATGATCACTGTTATGGAGATCATCATCGACTGCAAAATTTAATAGCGGCAAGAGTTCTGGGGAACAAATGGCCAGATCAATACAGTGAAATGTGCGTGTGAGCCCATGGAAGTAGGTTTTCTCCTCTTCATTGAGAAGACAGAGGCAATTATCAGAAACAAATTGCTCGATCTGTCTCCCACGAGTATTTGTACTCCCCGAACCCCACAAGATACTATGTGCATTGAAGTCTCCCATTATCAGGAAAGGCGTTGGTAGCTGACTCGCCAAGTTATTAAGTTCCGACAGATTAATAACATCATGAGGTGGCAAATATATACAACAGACTGTGACTAAAGATCGAGTATGAATCTGTACAGCCACAGCCTGTAGGGAAGTATGTAAAGTAAGAGGGGTGCTCGGATAAAGGTTTGATGTTAAGATACAGACACCACCAGAATTATTCATTCCACTGTCTGTATCTTTCCGAACACAGTTGTAACCACGAAGTTTCACTGGGGTATGGGACTTCAGCAAAATCTCTTGATTTCCAATACAGACTGGATGAAAAGTGTTAGAAATGTTCTTTATGTCTTGCAATTTGGAGCGGATGCCGCGACAGTTCCAGGAAATGAAAGTACCCATTAAGTGATTTTGGTTGCATCAGAAAACGTTGGAACATTAGATTGAGTTGGCGAAATATCACAACTCATTTTCAGTTCTTCATCCTCTTCCTCAGATGGGTATAGAGAAATGAGGTCTGGGCCTTTGGGGGCGACACCAAAAATAGACGTTAAGTCTTTATGGGCTACGCCTTGTGACGCCAAACCTAAAGCAACAGAATTATGAACAAGAGATTTTTTCAGTTTGGAGGGTAGCGCTTTTGGTGAAAGACCGCGCTTTGAGAGTTTCAGAGCAAGAGATTTTTGTGACTTAGACTTTAAAGTAGCTTTTTGAAATTTAGGTGTTTCTGGAACAGTATTTCCAGATTGTTCAGAATCGGAGTTGGTGGAGTTTTCAAGTGATTGATTCCTACTAATATTTTTATCAATTTTTCCTTGTGTCGCAGAGGCATAACTAATACCAGGTACCGGTGTCTGTGCTGTGACTCTGCGTCTGGCCTCAGGATATGATACATTCTCTTTAAACTTCACAGCTACAATTTGCTTTTCAATTTGCCAACGAGGACAGGAGCGGGAATAAGAAGTATGATTACCGAAGCAGTTAACACACTTCTCTTGTGCATCACAGTGTTCACTTTCATGTCCTTTCTCCGCACAGCGGGCGCATGTGAGTATCCCGCGGCAGGCAGTTTTAGCGTGACCAAACCTCTGACATTGGAAGCATCGTAGCGGATTTGGGATGTATGGTCTCACCGGTAATCTCATGTAACCAGCTTTGATATACTCGGGTAATTTAGGCCTGTGGAATGTGAGAATTAGATGCTTTGTTGGAAGGAGTTTTCCGTCTCGACGAACAGAAATACGTCTTACGTGCGTTACTCCCTCAAAAGCTAACTCTGCAGTGATTTTTTCAATGGTTTCATTAAAAAGTTCTCCACAAGTTATGACCCCTTTGCAATTATTCATGGAAGAATGAGCGCTAACCGACACTGGTATAGTAGCCATACTTTTCAGCTTAAGTATTTGCTGCGATTGTTTACGAGTTTTAACCTCCACAAGAAGGTCACCTGAGCGTAGTTTACGGATAGACTCAACCTCACCGAGAGACCCGGTAAGAGCCTTTTCGACAAGAAATGGTGAAACATTATGGAAAGTTTCTTTCAGATCAGAAGTGCGATGTATAACAAAAAAAGTGTCAAAATGATTATCAATAATTTTTTTTGGTTTCGATTGTTGCCCACTGAAGGGAGCCTTCTTGGATTGACCCATGCAAGGAAGAAATAAGGTTCAGATCCCGGCGGCACCGCCCACCACCGAGCCCAACAAGGGAAGGCAGTAACTGTCTCTGGACACTCCCAGCCTCAGCACTTACCTTGGTGCTAGCCGGAGTCTATACGCTCAGGGCCATCTCCAGGAACGTTGACCACCCTTAACGCCAAGCCCCAGAGGATGACCCTTTCGCTTGATCCCTAGCAGACTAACCAAACGATTAGGATACCGGCCGATTGATACACCGGGGACCACAGTGTACCGCCCGTCTAATGGGTTGCCACGCACGGCCAACACGTGGGGTTTTTGGCTGTCCATGAGAAGCAAGAAGCAAACAGAGCGGCGACAGCTTCTCATGGAGAGCTCCCTCGCCTGCCGTCGAGGGATGGAAGGATCAAGCAGACAGCAGAAGCGCAGAAGAGAGTAAACGTAAAGGGAGTAAAGATCCCTGGGTACCTCGGGATTGGGACACCCGTACTCACCTATAGTAGGTGAGCCCCTGAGGGGATAAATTTAAAGATATTTGGGTGGTGTTTTTCACCAACTAAGTCCTTAAGAGTCAATGAAGTTGAATGAAAAAAACGAATACGATGGGAGTTAAAATCAGGGCACTCAATTAAAAGGTGTTTAACAGTAAAATCCACACGACATTTGGGGCACTTCGGTGCAGCTTCACCAAACAGAAGATGTTTGTGCGTGAAGCGAGTATGTCCTATACGGAGGCGAGTCAATTTGACGTCAACTTCACGTATAGGGAGAACAGACCACAATCCAATAATAGGTTTTATTGAATGCAGTTTATTTTCGATGCGCTGATTCCACGCTAATTGCCAAGTAGAAAAAAAGTATTTTGTTAAGGACTTCTTAATATCACAATAAGGAAGCCTCAGAGACAAAAAATCTGTTGCTGATTTTGCCTCTGAATCTTCCATTTCATTTCCAAAGAGACCAACATGACTCGGCACCCAACAAAAAATTATCTGAAATCCATCATTTTGTAGGGCACGCAAAGTTAATAAAATTTTAATTGCTATAGGATGCATCCGATTATGATAGTGTGAAAGTGTTTCCAGAGAACTCATGCTATCGGTGTAAATGGCAAATTGTCGCTGAGTAGATAGTGAAATTTTGTGGAGGGCAAACAGAATTGCCACCA
>JAPMOR010012972.1:0-19778 GCA_026543865.1 Argiope aurantia
TTAATGAGTTATATATAAATAAAATTGCGTTTTATATGACTGCATTGCTATACGGTCTATTCTGATATATCAATAATTTGTGTTGAATATTTTATTCAATAAAATTCACATATGATTACAAAAATCAAACAGAAGTATCATTTACTGATTTAGCAAGAATGACTTAAAATTATAGTTCACACAAAGTCAATAAATTATTTTTAAAACTATTATTATATGTCGAAGGGAACAAAAAATATCTTAAAATTACGTATGAAAACATCATTTTGACTGAACTAATATATAGAAATATCTATATAATATATAATATCTGCAATATAGGAAATATTACAATACCAAGCTATATGACTTCTTTCCTCCAATAGAGGGCGATGTGTTGAAACTTTCATTTACTTCTTCAATACCAGTCTTCAAAATATCCATATCTTAGAAATAAACGTAGTCACAGCATTTTCGAGATATTTCAGACATGGCATACGAATATTTATTTCTAAGTTGAAAGTATGTTTCTGCTTCATTTACCAGACAAAAAGAATCAGCTTTAAAAAAAAAAATGTGAACCAAGTTTTCAGTTGTTGTGCATTATTTCAATGGAAATACTTAAAAAAATATATTTAAAAAAAAGAATATCTATATCAGAATTTTAAAAATACAGTAATAAAAGATTCCATCTCTAGTGACGTATTTGGCACTAATGTTATTCCCATTTCGAAATACAATAGACAACGGCCACCCACATTCTTTGCAATCTATATTCCCTGGAGTAAAAAAGTGCTCAGACGATGGCATGGCATTACTGGTATGTTCTCAGAACTGTAAGATCCCCTTTGAAAATAAAAATATAACCAAATGAAAAAAAATGGGGAAAATGTGGATATAAAAGATGATATTGTCTTGGGATGTCGAAACGTGTTGACAGAAATCTTGTGTCAATTTTTTATTAACTTTATTTATTCCTTCATACTATGTCTAGAATTTCATTTTTACCGTGAAATATCTTATGTTAAAAATATAATTCTACTAAAACTTAGAAATGAAATAAAATTTCTTTTCTTATTCTGAAATGCATTCTTGGAAAAGAAACCTTGATGTCTAATATTTCCAGTTTTTGGAGATAAATCACTAAATAATTATCTTTGATTAGATTAATTTTTATTTATTGTGAGACGAAGTTGGACGTATGACTTTTTATTTAATTTTAATTAGGCTACGAAACTAATTTATTTGCAATAATCTTTGATTTTGTTTTCTGAAATTGAAATGAAATTATGTCTGAACTCTTGAATTATTAAAAACAAAGAAACATTTTATTTTATAGATTTTATGAAACCTTTTTTGATGCGATATAATCAAATACTTCTATAAAAAATTTCCCTTTGCTCAAAAAAGCCTTTTAAAATCCTCCTTTCATTTTCACTTCAAAATTATTTTAGCGTGAATTTTTTTTCATTAAATTTTGTAGAAATTAGAAGGATACTAGTTACAAAAATTTATTTTAATTCTAACTCTTCCAAATGTTATGCAGATTCCTTATTGACATCGAAAAATAATTGTCGGTGTCTTCTTTTTTACAGCATTGTAAAATTCATTCTAAAATACAGCTTAATAGTTTCTTCATTTCTCATTCAGCGGCAGCTTGAATTTTTGACAGTGTAAAAATTAATTAATGATTCTGAAATTTGAATAATTGTACTTGCTTTCGAAGGTCATTTTTTATCTTAAAATGTTTAATGATTTTTCCCTTTACATCTCAGAATCTTTTAAAACCTTATTGTTCCTCGATTTTGTGTTTCATTGAATATATCTTAATTTTAATATCATCAAACCTCTTTTGCCTGAGAAAAAGCGATAAGAGATGCCTGTCTTCATAGCAACGCAAGAGCAAAAGAGAGATAAATTTTCCCTTCAGTGATTTCACTATGAGATTTTGATAGGGATTTCTTTGATATGTATCGACTTAGGCAAGGGAATTTTAGTTATCTTTAAAAGAACGTCGCAAGCATCAGGGATTTTTATTCTTTTGTTCTGAGTGAGAGAAATACGAAAGCCATCAGTTTCTTAAAGGATGTGTGGAATTAATTAATCATTCGAGGAAACCAGTTTAGATATACGTAGATATACGTACAAGTATTTATATCGAGTTCGTAATTATTATATATTTACATATCAGTTACCGTTATCGGTTAGAAATCAAATACGATTCTGATTTATCAGCTTTATATTTAAAAATAAAGTGAAGGGATTTACTCAAAATAAAGATAATGCAGAAGTAAATAGTTTCTTTCGCATTTATTTACCTGCGAATCAAACACTTCTTATAAACGATATATGATAAACATACAATAAAAACGAGACATAAAAGGAATTTGGAAATCAAAATATTTTATGGATTGCATACTGAATTTCTTCGCGTTTATATTTACATTGTTACATTAATTTTGTATTTATATGTATGAAAACTCTAACTGTTTAAATTAATTAATTCATTAAACACATTTTTCTTAAAGGCATTTTTCCATGAATTTATATATAAAAAAAGAATTCGATTTCAAAACTTTTTAATAAGTCCCATTTATTTCGTCATTTTGCTGTATCTCTGTATTTCCTTCACTGCCCATTTTAAACGTGAATTTCTTAGGGGTAATGAAGTTTCGACTTTTTTTTATTAATTCCTGTAATTCTTGACTTAAATTAGAAATAATTCAGTATTAATTTGAACTTTAAAACCTTTTTTAAAATTTTCATTGCTATTGTCTTTTATATTTACAATTCAAGAAACAACGCACTATGCAGATTAATTCAAATTATGAAAACGATAATTTTATTTTAGCTATATTTATAGAGTAATTTATTAGCTAAAGTTTTATGTAAATATATTTAGAGAAAATTCCAATCGATAAACCAATTTTTTAGCACAATACATAATATTAAAAAGTTTTTAAAATTACACAAATGATCGATGATATTATTTTTAAATCCCTTCCAGTTTAAATATAAAAATAAATCAAGTATAATAATTGCAATATCATTTCATTTTAATTTTCAAAAGATTTAATTTTTAGATTTAATTTTAAAGATTTAATTTTCCAAACGTCTTCGACGAACTAAACATAACTTCAAAAATCCTCTTCAAGATCTCAGTCCTCATAACTTTTCATTCGAATTCTCTATAAACCATTTAAATATTTCAAAGTTAATTTTCACTAGCTTTTAGTTTAATTTAACTGTCAAATACTTGATTCCAGTAAATCGGCTTTTAGGTTTAAACTTGTTGATGTGAGAGCCGTTGAGAGACGAATATAGATGTTTTTGAATTGCGAGACTAAGATTAAATTATAAAGAAGAGTTCAGGAATTCTTTATTGGAAGAATTTATGAATTATTATGAATTATTTGCAAGAACGCGACCGTGTTTAATATTTATTCAGATTCAAGTTGTCTTCGCTTCAGTGTGATTGATTTCTCCCAGATGCCTTATGACTTATTTGTGAATGACTGAAAATAATTCGTGTTAAATGTAATTATATAAGATTCTAAATTTAGAGACGGATATTAAAAATATCCTTTCGTTAGTTTCGCAAATTTCTTTTAAAACAGGTGGATAATTTATGGATTGTTTCCTTAAATAAGTATAGTTTTCGGATAATATAAAATTTTAATAAATGAGTAATCATACATAGATATTAGTTGGATAACAAATTAACGGATATAAGAACTTTCATGCATAAGTTGTTAAATTCTCATGAATCTTTAGAGTTTTGAAAGGCGCTAAAAATGTTAAGTATTTTCATTGGGATTCGTAGTTAAAATTTATTGGCAAACACTTTTAGAAAATACATTAGATCCATTAAACCAAAATATGTTATAATTGAAAATAAATTACATTGGTGAGATTCAACCAATCATTCACTTAAATTTGGGCAATCTCTATTAAATGATTTCAATCTCTGATTTGTGCATTTGGTCCATTCCGTTAAAAGATGTATAACAAGAATTTAATGGAATCACTGTTATAAAGGTATATCTAAAAGATTTAACGGAAATTAAATAGAAGCAATATTGCCGGCAAATCAGCTGGTCACCAAAGTCAACGTCGACTAGTTTGCAATATAGTAAAAATTAAAACATTTTGAATTCAAAAGGTTTTTATGATACTTGGTACATTAAAAAAATATATAAAATATTGTTAGGCTATATATAGGTTTTCTAGCTATATTGTCTAGCTATATATATAATATTTTTTAAACTGCATTCGTGATATTTCTGGGCATTTTTCTCTTTGAAACTTTCCATTTTATTTCTATGCTTCTTGTTTGAAAATGTCGTCCATTTTTATATTTATACAAGCTGGTGCTCGGCGCGTTGCTGCCGCAGAAAAAATAATTTCAGAAATATCGTTTGAATTTTAAAATAGCTGTCTTATTCAATTAGGAATGATAGTAAGAATGGTGTTTATTTTGTTGTCAACAATGAATACATTCGTTGAAATTTAATGATATATAAATAAGATGAATAAATAATACTTATTCTATTTTTTGATTTGATTATCCAAGAGCTTTAGGGTAGACATTATATTTTGTTTATCCGTCTATAGCATACACAAATAAATTTTTTGTTTGTCCGATTCATGAGCATCCAATGTACAACTGGCCATGTGAAAAACATATATTTTCTAGATTCAGTCTGCATATGATCTTGCACCTTGTTAATGGTCATCGAGAATGTAAATCGAAAGGGGAAATGCAATCGTTTGAAATCAAATGACATGTCGGTGGGAATAATGGGAATGCGTGGAATGAGCACATGTTCTCCACTCGACTTTGCTTCTATTCTTGCTGCATGTTGGTTTTCTGATTCTGATGATGCGTGTGATCAGTTAGTACAAAAACGTTGTCTTTCGATTCTTGCCGCATATTGATCTTGAGATTCTGAAGCTCAAGAATTTGCATTTCTTAAACGATCTGTGTCATTGCTCGTTTGTCGTTCCTCGTTTATTTGAGAAGTTTGAATTCATTTATTTTTACGCACTGCGCTGGTAGATCTACTAAGTGGCGAACGCTTGGGAGACATATTGTTTATAAAACAATTAACCCGATATATGCTTCTATAACCGAAAAGTCATTTGTCGATTAACTGAATAAACAGAAAAATTGCTTTTTCCATTGTAAAACGTAGCTTTATATAATTATACATATAAATTACTTTGATCGGTGCAATAATAATAATTATATTTTGTATGTATAAGAAAAACTTTGAATACTATGTACGGTTCAACGCAGACAAAATATTGTGAACGCCAAATGACCACATACTGTATAAATTAACACCTTCACTAAATATTTTCGATTTCAATTTACTCATATTGACTGGCATCAGTCATAATAATTTTATTTTGTTTGATGCATGTACGATTAACTCCGAATGACATTTGCAGTTTGGCATTTACTGTTTGTCTTTTGTCAATTGTCAATTCTAAAACATAACCTTCGCAATAGTGCAAGCAATAAGTTGACCAAGTTTCATCGCAATCGGTTAAACGGAAGCGCGTAAGGTACGAACATACAAAAATTAATTTTTACTTTTTACATTTACATTTTATTTCTGCTTTATTAAAATATCTAAATTGCTATTTTTTCAAATTCTAAATTTTCGGCAAAATTTAAATTTGGCATGTTTTTTAATTAGATTTGGTACAATTGCTTCTCAATATATTCTGTAATTTTTGAACTGCATAATAAGAAATATAATAATTTATAAATATTTTACTGTTGTTTTAATTCTCTAGAATGCAAAAAAAAAGAAAAAAATATCAAAACAAGAAGCAGGATAAAATACAACCTATTTCTTAATTTAGAAAGTAGGTCTTATATTTAAACCATCCTCAAAGATTTAACAAAATATTTGCTAATTTCCTAAAGTAAAAGTGTTTCTCTCTATACCTCATTTTAGCTATTAAAGAGTATTTTTCCACCATTTAGACATAAAGATAATTTTAGACAATATATTTCGCTTTCAAATGATATAGTTATGTCCGAAAAGCGGATTTTCTACTTACTTTATGCAAATATTTAAAAATATAAATATTTGATAATTTTTTTCTAAAAAATCATTCTAAATATAGTCGCTACCTTACACATCTTATTTCTAACTTTTTATCCTATCATACAAATATTAATTCACATAATATATATTAATAATATTGAACATTTTTTTATCTCCCATACAATAACAAATACAATTTTTTGTTTAAGGAAGGATAAGGAAATACAAAACAATCTTCCTGAATAATTTTCTTATTGTGAAATCCAACAAAGCCAAACATACCTTTATGAAATTGCAATAAGCGAGAAACATCCTTCAAGTAATCTCTAACGGTTCGAAGTGGATGAAAATATGGTAGCTTAAGTGGGACAAGATGACACTAGAATAAATAAAGAGTTGGAATCTGTCCATACAAATTAATGAGATATATCCATGTCTTTGTGTTCCTTCATACTTATATCGATTGTATTACAACAGGAGGACTCTTCTGTAAATGCATCATTTGGATGGGAAATGAGAACTGGTCCCCAATACCCGAGGATCACAAGTGTCTAAGATTTCCATCGGAGATACAGTTTGACTAAAATAGAATTGTCTTGTGGAGTAATGAGTAAATGAACTGAATAGGATGAAATATTACTAAATGATCCTTTAAGTATCGTTCATTATCTCACAATATATATACAATTAATATTGGTAGAGAGTTATGAAAATAATTGCACCTGAATTTGTTTGCCTTATAAAACGTTTACTTTAATTTTAAAAGTAGTTCACCCGTTTGGACAAATATATTTAAAATCTGTTTGGCTAATCTAGCTAATTTTAAACTTTTTTGTTATGCTTTTTTACTTTCTTGTTTATTAAACGCAAAGAAATATTATAATCATCAAAAAATGTGAATTCGAGATTTGAACTTATCTCCACTTCTCAGAATTTCCTGAGTCCGAGAAACACAATTATTGAATTGTGTCTAGTTTGATTATGAACATGATGTTAGATGATGCTTAACTACGCTTTGTGGTAGATAAGTAAAATTTAATGTATGGTCTCTGTATAAAATCATTGATTTAATTTTTCTTAGGAAGTTTATTTATCTTTTGAAAACAATTGGAAATGCTCACCACAAAGCATAAAGAACTAGATGCATCAAAAAAATTTTATTAAGGAGCAGAAATTAAGTTTTCTATGACATTTTGATCAATTCTTTTCTTAATTATTTTTAAATTTATTTTTTGTTACCCGTCTGACGATATTTACAGTTATATGTATGTAAATGCGATAACTCAAAAATGAAATGATTTAGGAAAAGGAAACTATGTATGTAAATTTGCTTTAAAACTAGAGTTTTGGATCCAATTTTGATGCTATTCATTATCGATTTTGAAAGAGAATTTTAAAGTAAAAGCATGCATGTGCAAAACACTGAAAATAAAAATCTGAAATCACTCTAACTTCGAGATGCCACGGGAATTCAGATTTTATATGGAGCTTGAGGCTTACAATTTGATGCCGGAGGGGAGAAAAAGCATCTTTATTAGATTATGCAAGAACATTTCCCTTAGACTGTTTAAGTTGGTTTTCCTTGCAAAACTGACTAACTGTAATTATATTTACTATCTTCATATTAATTAATTCCATAATAATTAATTAATTCCATGATAATTTGATCGATTCTAACCAATGAAATTTCCCACTGTAAATGTGCTATAGAGTTTATATTAGAGGTTATTTTGAAATATTTGAAGGGATTCTTTTACCGAATCTCAGGTATAGACCATATACCAATTTTCTCGTAAATCCGCAAATGTGTTCCACTGTAGTGCTCTCCAAATGGAGGAAATTATTTTTTTTAAATCCAGCAACTAAATAAAACTTTTACTTTATCTAAATCAATAATTAATACTGTCTTTATTAAATATTTATAAATATTATAATTAAAATATTCAAAAATTGTCCGGTTGAGTATAAAATCATTATGTTTCGATTCCCTGTTAATAATTGCAGTTTTAATGAAAACATTTTTATAAAAATCATTATATTACATTCTTGATTCAATTTCATAACTATATTGTATGGTTAATTCAGTGTATGGATAACGGTAAAACATCTTACTCTAAATATGTGCATTTTAGGTGTGAAACACGATCTATTTGAATATTCAACGTTTGAATGCATGGGGTTTACTCTAAATCCTTCAGGGTTAAATATCCTGCCCTACGTGTCAAAGAAACGGTAAAGAAGGAAGGAGGACGCCAGCTTATGTGTCAATAGTTTTGAATTATAACGTCAGCTCTCAAATAACCATAAAGCTGTATTTATTAGGAAGAAGAAATATAAGAATTACAATTCTCAAATATGAGTAGAAATATTTTACTTCATTATTTTATTCTTTGGGGATAAAATAGATATTATTAATTTGAAATTGTGCACAAAATTGACCACTCTGCTTCTATTCCAAACAAAATAGAATAAGAAAATGTATATTTCTTTTTGTCTATTTACTTTTCTTAAGTTGTAGAATCGATGAAATTTTACCTCTGTAAAAATAGAAAGTAAACCAGAAGTTACATAACATTGCATTTACTTCTGTCCCTTTTCTAATGCATTTATCAATTCATTAAAAGTCCAGGAGCAGTCCAAAACACAGAGAATGAATTCCAATTTTCTTCAAACGCCCAATCAAAATATCAACGGGAACTAATTTAATTCATCGTATCTTTTCATCAAAGTTTTCCCCTCGAAGTATACATAGAAAATGCTTTGATGATTAATTGGTAATTAGTAATTAGAAATGAGTGTAAAGGCAGAAGTGTTTCATTCCTATTCAAACCGTAATACCAATCTTTCAAGTGCTTTAACTCTCCAAAATGGAGAGTTCATTTCCCTTTGTTCAAATATGTAATAACTAGCGATTGTCGTTTCTTTGTTGGTTAAAATGAAATTCCCTTGTCATTCGGAACTATGTCCGATAGTCAAAGTAAACGCTGCAGAAGAATTTTCATTTAATAATTCTGATGACTAAAAGATATTTGTTTCTGAGATTAAGAAATTTCTGTTAATGAGAAGTATTATTTGAGAATCATCATAATAAAAATGAAATTTAGAGAAATTTATAATTGCTTTTATATAATCAAATAATAATAATTTTGTGTATTGAATTATTTCTAAAGAACATTTAAGGAAACGATTATTAACTCTCACAGCTTGCTCAGATTTTATGAAAAGCAGTTTTATAATTATACACCTGAAGACATATTTTGAAATACTTTAGTTGTATACTGTAAAGTACTTGTATTCTGCAAAGAAAAATGATGAAATAAGAAATGGAATAACATTACATAAGTTATTTCATTATATTCAAAAATCTAGGATAATAAGATCTTTTCGTATGGTGAAATTGCTTGCTTCCATGCTAGATTTCCTGGAAACTTTCTTTCCCCCATCGTCATTAACTTTACAAGACCTGGTGGGTAAGAAATCCCCCCCAAAACATTTTTGCATTGTTAAAAACATTTGTGTTTAATGTATTTAAACACTTGTATTTAATGTATTTAAACACTTGTATTTAATGTTTACTTAATAAAACTTGTATTTAATGTTTTTAAAATGTATGAATTTTACATCGCTTCATTGTAACGCCTGTTTCGTACCACTGTTTCATTTAAATTTTGTACCTGCTTTAACGTTTACTCTTTGAATTTTTATGTTGGTATCTTTAGTTTTTATATTTTAACATGTGTGATTTTATAGTTTTCTCTATGATTTTACCATTTTCTTTGTGCAGCATGGCCAAATATGGCTCTTGAACAAAAAAAAGCGAATCAACCAACTGACTAACATTGGGAATCTGGGAAATTTCTCTATCAGTGGAGCGAATATAGAAGCAAAGATTTATCGAAAAATAACCAAAAAATACTAAAATATATATTTAAGGTTATATAGCAATACACAATAAAACTTTACAAAATAAATTGTATTTGGTAAAGAAGATTTTGTACATGGAATTTGACGTAAATTTCAGTTTTTTTAGAGAAACGGCTTGATTGAGAAACCTTGACGTAGTTGAACAGAATTTTGGTGAGACTAATGAAATTTTTCTGGACCTGGATCTGGGAAAATCAGATCTCCGTAATCCTAAAGGAACTGAGCAAAATGTTCAAGAAAACTTGACCATTTTGTTTTTCATCACACCTTTCTACCTGATGAGTTTGAGATCCTAAATGTGTTTCTTAAGGTGAAAGGATGTGAAAAAATAACCTTCAACTATAGTTATCGGAAGCGTTTGACGTAAGATTGTAATGAGTTATGCCTATTGTGAAGATGATATCTTGCTTATTCTATACTGGTAATTTAAAGAAGCTTGTGGTTAAAATTTAGGAAAAATTCTTCTGGGTGAGTCATTGTTTCAGTTTTCTTACTATCCCTAGATTCCCTGACCTGAAGAATGCAACACTCGAAACAGCATTATGTCTATGCAATATATATATATATATATATGGACGGCTGGCTACGTGCAGATGAATAATATTTAGAAAATCTTACCATCTAATTACCGCATGCCAAAGGTAAATCGCCATAAAAAAAACATGCTAGATTCTATCGCCAAATATATAATAGATTACTCAAACAATTTATATTTTGTTACTATTATTCGCCAATAATGTGCCAGCCATTCGTGACCTTATTCAAGGTCAGAAATTTTATACCGGGCGAGAGATATAAGACCTTTATTGCAGAAGATGCTGGAAAGTTACGGGTAAATCATTCCGACTAGTTTAAAAATGTAATGAATTTTGGATAATTTTATTCAGAATGAAAAATTTGTTGCCCATAAATGACTGATGTTTGGAATTTCTATGCATATTACCGCACATATATCAAAGAAATCTTCTTTAAAAACATCGAATTATTATCGCCGTTAAAATATCAAATTTGTTGGCTTTGCTTCCTCTCTAGCCATAAGTAATATATGAAAGAATTTGAAATTCAACGGTAAAACAGACAAAATAGTAATGTAACAAAATAACATTCTATGCATTCATTCATGCCATCTTGAAGCATGACAAATTGTTGACATAACAATGATGGATAGCATCTGTTGTATGGTACTTTTCGTACCCTAAGTTGTGAAAGGTTTTCTATTAAATTGTCCGCAAAACTTTAAAGCTAGTTAACTAATTATTGTTATTATTGCTATAATTCTTAACCATTCAATAATTTATTTGTCAAGTTTTATGTCCTTACAAATGATTTTTATATGAGATGCAGTTTTGATTTTGAATTTATATAGTTCTTCCAAGGTCGTTAGAGCAATCGGATGTGTTAACTTCTTTTTTGTCATTAATACAATATGGAATAAAATATGATCCATAATAAAAGCTGAATATTCTTCAAAAATTGGACACTTTTTTTAAAAAAATGGTTCATTCTGACTCGAAGCAACATAAAAATGGTATGGTAAAGGGCGTTCATTATATAATATTTCCCATTCCCCAAAATACATGTGGCATAATGAAAAGTAATTTCATATTCATTTCTATTCAGATAATCATGTCTATTATTTTCAATATTTTAAAACACTTTTTTGGAGTTATTTGTCAGAAACGTTTTTCTTTTATACAATCTTCTCTGATGTTGATTTTCGTTTCTAACTTTTTATATATAATATGAAACAAAAAATGGATTCGGTATAATATACAAATGTATTTCTTAATGAAAAACAAACATTTTTTCACCATCTGTCATCCCAGTCCTATTTATGATATCAAAACTGACTGACGCATGCGCAAAAGAACGGAAGGTTTTCATATCTGCTAACAAACAGTATTATTATCTTATAAACATAATGTCATGTAATGTTGGTTTGAGGGTCATTTTTACCATTTTGAAAACCTCCATTTCCTTTTATTTTTACCTCCATTTCCCCTTCAGTTCAACTTCAGTCAATACTACATTTTTATATATTTATACAAATTGGGATTGTGCGCTTTTAATTTAATTAATAAAATCTATAATAAAAACTCCGAAAATAATTTAAGATACTATTTTTAACTTTCGAAATGTATGTGTTTAAATTAGACAAGTATACGCTAAACGGACTAGAATGAAAGTGCATCAACATACATTTCCTTTCATTTTTAATAGAGATTGTGTACAACTGTAACCCCTTAAGTCATCAAAAATTTTTAAAATACACAACTAAATAAAGTGGTTACAAAAAAGCCTTAAAAACTGAAAAATCCGTAACCAATTCCACATCACTATTTATGTAATAATCCTGTAGACAACAATCAAAAACAGTAGTAACAATCAATAGTAGACAATCATTTTCAAATAACAATCAGGAATGCTTTAAGGAAAATAAAGACATAAAAGTATCTGAAAAGAAACTCTTTCCAGTTCAGACGACAAAACACCTAACTTTGACTTGCATACTCTACTAAATTCTTTCGCTACAATAACGTATTTTGCACGTTGTCAAACGCGCTTTTGTCATATATTTAAAGCGCGTGATGTTAAAATGTTATTATGCATTTAAATAACACCAATTCAAATGTTCAGTGTTGTTTTAATGCATTATCTAAGTATTCCAAGCATCAAAAGCATTACTTTTGTAGTAATCAAGTGAGAAAAAAAGTATTTTTCCAATCTTAATCAGCTGGAACTCTTTTAATTTCATTATTTTACATTTTATCTGCTATGCTTCCAGCCCTTTCATTTGAATTCATAGGTTCCCATTAAGTTAGAAGACGACTGCAGTCCCAAAATAAATCGGAAGAACTTTGAAATGAAATTTGTATTCGTTATTTCCAAAAGTAACGGACGCATTTGCTGATCGATTTGTTAAGAAATCCATCATTTTGCCTTCAAAAATACTTCCCGATCTACGGAGGGAAATTGAATGCTTTGAAATATTTTTCCTTGACTGATTAATAGGTTCTATTCATCTTCCAAGGAACATGGATTGAAACATGTTCTTTTCATGAATAACTAATTCATATTTTTGTAAGTACTGATTTCAATGTTAGTTTGAACAGTAAATAATATATTTGATAAATTGTTGGAACTATGAAAGATATCTGGAAAAATTCATGAGCATATATCAGATAAAATGATTTTAGAAATGCTAATATTCAAAGGATTCTATATCAGAATTTAATTACTTACTCTCGCTACATTGGGAAGTATGCAGCATCGGTAATAAGCCTTCATTTTTGTAAATTTTTCATTAACTATATATTTAATTATCATAATAATATCTGCTACGAATAAATACTCGTTTTGTTGAATTTATCCTTAGTATCCGGTTAATGACTATCCTGCTTTCGTACTATCCGCCTAGTTTTCTATTATCATAATTAAATAAGAAAGGCAAGGCTTTGCAGAATCAGTCATCTATTAAGGACTTTTTCAAAAATTAAAAACTTAGTTTTGACTCATACATTAGAGTTGCCTTTTCATATCTGTGTAATCATTTATCAGTGAAAAATAAATCAGTTTGAGTCAATTTTCTTAAGAACTAGGCCTACGATTTACTTTAAAGTTTTGTTTATGTTTCTTGCATTTAAGTAACGCATTACAGAATTTGTGTGAAAAAGTGAACAGTTTCTATTTTTTAACTAACCTTTTCTTCAATAAATGCTTGAAACGTGCAGTGTAGTATATACACATGTATAAACTACCAATGTAGAGCCTTCTATTTTAACTCGACACGTTACGGCGACTGCTTCTATGTTTACCGGACCGCGGCTACGTTCATACTGAGATAACTAGGGGGATAAGTACTCAATAAGAAGTGAGAAAATACTTATTGTATCAGTGAATTTTGGTGTAAAAACTTTGTATTTTGATATTGGAGGGCAAAGAAATGTGTTCATAAAACTCCGGCCTATCCGGCATTTTTGTTATCCTCTCTGCTCTTCTGCCACATCAGGTCAGATACTCGGGCGTGTACTGTATTTTAAATAATATCAGCATATATTTGTTAATTCTTATATTTTCTTATTTTCTTAAGCATAGGTAAAAAAAATTCGTATAATAATCAGTTATTCATTTCCTTCAAATAAAAGAAACTACCATTCAGAAAAAATTATTCGAATATAAATAGATTATTTAAGGTATGTTACTACACATGATAATAATGATTGCAATGAAGTTTTCGTGAGAAAACATTCAACTTCTTCCAGATCTGATCATCTGAAGGCGGTTGCGTCTATGTACACTAACATACTGTAAATATCAGTAATATATATAAGAATATAGACATGAAAATATTAAAATATAAGAAAACAAACACCGCGCAGTTGTTCTGTGGTAGACAATTTAGTGAAAACATAAATATGTATTCAAAGATAAAGAAAGTAGAAAAAAAATGTTAAATAGTAAAAGAGGTTCAAAAGTAAGAAGTTGCGCATGCGCAGAAATTTAGGTTATTTGTTTAGTACGAAATGTAAATAAGATTTTATAGAGTATTTTCTTTTATTAACTTTTTTATGACTTTACTTTCTATTGTGTAAAATATATGATTTTTACTTTCATCATAAAAATCTGAGCTTGAATCTCAGATTAAAAAATATTATTTTCACCCTATTTCTTTTTTCTTGAACATAAAATGGCCTCGTATAATTTTTAACCTGAAATTTAACAGTTCTTTGAATTCGAATGTCTATAATCTGTCTTTCAATTTTCTCATATGTGAAAGCTAGTAGTCAAATATTTCTTCTTGCTAGTATTTACGAGATTTTCTTTGATCTAGTTCCATTGTTTTTGCATTGCAAGGCAAAAATATGCCGCAGGAGTTTATTTCTTGAACCCAATATATAAATCAAAAAGGTTATTTCTTTTAAAATGCAGATGGCACTAATTAAAATCTTTTTAGTGTATAATTTGAGGATGATATTAATCTGATTTTTTATTATTCCATAGATTTGCTCTACGAGTTGAATATTTCAAAGAGAATATGTTCATTACTGTCCTATTTTTGATGTACCTTGTCCTTTCATATGATGTCTATATCTTGATTACTGGAATATCAATGAGCGTTGTCATTTAGTTACCATATATTTAATAGAGTCCAAATTATAGTCATATGGTTAATTACCCTTGTTGTTATTATTTCCCATTTTTTATTTTAATGGATAAAAGAGAAGGAATATATTTTAGTTTCTTTGTACATATTATATGATAAGTTTGGTACACATTTTAAAGCGATATATTCTAATATATATTAACATATTCAACTGTATTCCTTTCAAAATATGGATTCCACGGTGTGGTTGCTTATGCGAGAGAATTTCCCTTTAAATCTCAAGAAGTATAGAGTTAAATCCACACACAATCTTAATTTAGTTTTGCTCTAAGATTTTATTGTTCTTCTTGGGAATTTGAAAGATAATATTTTCAAGGCATGAAGTATATAGAATCTAACAATCCTTAACAGTAACATATCTACTATTGTCCTTATCATTGCCCTATTAGTAATAATGTTTTTCCAGGAACTCCGAGGTTGTCAGTGGCTTGAAAGATTGCGAAGGGCTCCACCATAGAGATAAAATTAATGGAATAAATTTAATAGAAAGAGTGTAACAATAAAAGTTGAATTATAATAATAAGGCGTTTTAGTATCAACTTCAGTTAAAATGGAATTCCTACATTTACAAAATTTAGATTACCCGGAATAAGATACACTTTGAATATTGGGATTACCAATGTGTATGTAAATAAACGGATATCTTGAAAACATTTTAAATTAGAAGCAGTAATTTATTTATTTTTAAGCATATTCATATTCAATAATTTTTAGTTAAAAGCAATAGCAAGATCCTTATGATATACTAAAAATTTCAAGTAACTAATCTATGAGACGAAATTAGGTGAAACAGATAAATAAACGACGACAGTTTCAAAAGACAGCATTTTAACCTTTCTTTGCATGATTTTTTTCTTTTTTGTATGTGAAATAAATAGGGGTGATATAATCCATGCTCTAGATTAAAAGAAAAAATGGTTTAAAAAATCCTACTATAAATATATAATATGAAATAATTAAAAACAGTATAATGGAAATATTCATCTTCAAGCAAATTTACATGTTATGCTTAGAGTAAAATCTTCAATGTCGCTCTCTTCTATATTTCTCCACTCTTTATCAATTTTATTAGCAAAACGAAATCTCAGATTAATTATAAAAAATATGCAAGAAATCGCACACTCCTTCCAATCACAACAAACAGAGGAATAAAAAGTTCAAACCCGCTATAATGATTGAGACATTTATTACTATTATTTTTTTTACAGTTACTTTCCTTGTTACGCAATAGTCGTGAAAAAAGTTGCCAGCGGCAACCAATTTACAGTTCACCTGTTTTGAGTGCAATTTTTTGTTTACTAAATGTTACGATGGAAATTTCCCTCATCATGCAAAGAAGGGATTAAATACGTTTCAAAGAGTATAACAAATTATGTTCAAACTCACTTGAAAAACTGCAAAACAGAAATAAATGTAAACAAATCCAAAAAAAGTAACAACTTCACCACTGGCAAATGAAGGATGTAATAAAATAGAAAAAAAAATATGCTTAATATATGAATAGAACGAAAGCAGTGTTATGAAATACTTTTAAGTACATTTTGAAATATTGATGAAAATTAGAGAAATACATTAACAGAAATAAAATTTATATTACTCCACTCCACTTCTTTAAACTCTAATCTAAGAATTTTAAGATCAAAAGAAATGAAGTGAAAAAATAGGAAGATTTGAGCTGGAGATGAGTAGCCTATACCGATGAGAGTTTGTACCGGAGTAGGAAAAGGAAATGTGTTAAAATATAAATTTAATTGTATGTTTGTGGATACTTATAATTTAATTCAAGAAATGCAATCAATATTTATTATCAAAGAACATGTCATCACTTGTGTCAAGACACGAGACGCTAACTTCAAAGAATTGATTTTCAAATGAAACTTTATAGAATGATGCGTAATTGGTGGAAGGAACGTTTCAATGTATTTTAAAATAAATAAAATTCATTTTTTATTAAAGAAAGATTTATTTATTTCGTTTTTGAAATGTATTAGTCAATAGGATGCATAGGTAAACAGTCAAAAATGGCGAAATATTCCAGAGATCCTTAGAATCATTTCATCATCAAATGGCTATAAACATATAATTTAAAATCAAAATTCTATGAAATAAAGAATGAACAATCAGCTTCATTATTGCTTCCTCGGAAACACTTAAAGGAAAAGAAATATTCCTAGTTTCGTTTTAATGACACTTTTTAGTGGATTTTAATGGTTCAAACCGAGGAACCATAAAAGCGTTTCCAAACTATTAGTTAATAAAATTATCTCTGTTCTTCTTAAAGAGTACTTTTAATGAGATCCGGATTTCATCTTATAATGTATAAAGAGACATCATAACCCAAATGATTATAATCACGTTTCGATACTTATTTAATAAGGATACGCACTTAAAGCGGTTGAAATTTTTCATTCCGTTTTAGTGCCTATCATTTTGCGATAAAAATATTATAATGAAAAAGGGATAAAAATTTAATGATATTTAAAGCGAAGTCAATCTCTTTGATGATTATATCTGTAAGTAGAACTATGTAATGAAAATTATTCAAAATAAATTAATAATAATTTTAATAATAGTTTATGAATAATGAATTAATAATACTTTAAATTAATAATAATTTATTAGAAATGTCAAATTCAAATTTGAGTTTTATTTTTTTGATAAGATTAGTGCGTATGATTATTATTTACTGTGCATATACAGTACATATTTTAAATTAATAAGATAAAATTAAAGGATAAAATAAATTTTAATTTGTTAAAATTGTCAAATTTATATTTGAATCACACTTTATTTTTCTGAAAAGACCGGTACCTGTAATGGACAGTTTATAACACATTTTAAATTATTACGTTAATGCTGAAAGAAAAGAAATTAAATCTTTTTTTGAGAAAATTTTAAAAATATATGAAAAATTAAAATACAAAAAACAATATAAAAGCCATTTAAATAAGATATTCGGACCAGAAGTTTAATAAATTTATTTTCAAATTACAAAATATTTCAAGTGCTTTTTAAAAATCATATTTTGATATAAAATATAATATGAATTAAATGGTTCATACATTTTATAAATCACCTAACTAATCTTTGAAAATATGTATTAAATAAAAAATAATGATTTGGAGGTTGCATTTTCATGATGTTTTCTGAATATTCCAGGCATATACATTTAATAGATATCAAGGCCATTTTATAACACGGCCAGTTTGATCTTAAAAAAAAGGACAATTTTGTTTAAAGTATCCGATTTGGTTTTGATTGGATAATATATATTTTAATATTTATATGAAATTTTTTATTCATATAAGAATAAAATGATGAATAAAAATGAAAGTATTTAATTATATAAGTAACTTTTGAAGCAAAAACAGATTGTGAAGTAAATCTTAGCATTTATTTACAAAAACTAAGATTGTTCTAGAGAAAAAAGAAATTTTACAGTTTTTCCTTTTTTTAGTAATATTGCATGTATAACATAACTTAATATGTAATTAGATATTATATAAGACTAAAATAAAATATTATATGTACTAAAATAAAATTTTTGACTGTAATATATGAAATTACCTATTCAAGTTTGGAGTTTTTCAACAATAATTGCACTAAACAATTATGAATCCACTTCTAGAAGATTCAACATCATATCCACTCTTCATTACGTTCTGTATAACATAACGAGCACTATTATAAATTTCATGAAGATAGCTTGATATGACGATACTCGTACAGTCAACTGAAAAGACTCGTTCTTCAGAAAATGCATTTAAAATTCTTATATATAAGTATTACTTACATTCAGTGGTTTCATATAAATTGGCTTCTAATTTCCATAAAGGCGAAATAAAGATATCACTGGAAACAGAAGAGAACCGATTTCGAAACTGAAAAATAATAAAAAAAGAGAATTCTTATCCAAATTCATGTATTTAACCAAGTTGGATATCTTAAAATGTGAGTGTATCAGAAATATTTTACCATGTATGACTTATAGTACTGGGGTAATTTATATAATTATAAATTTCCTAATTATTAAAGTACATTTATTGACTTTATAAACTGAAGTGAAGTGAACAACTTCTGCCATGTTAAGTTAACAATAGTACATTTTAATCGATAAACAAAATGCTGTAGTAATTTGAATGAAGGATTGCAACAGGAATTTATAATTTTTATTCAACGTTTTAAGTAATCATAACTATAATTTATGGACATACTCATCACTTAAAATCTAACGGTGAATCGAAATCCATTAGTTCAAACATTCACAATAACCCTAGTTTTCATTATGGTAGTGAATTCGACACGAATATTACCGAAAGCATTTGAATGAACAAGGTTCATTTGGTTCTCAGAACGCGTTCATGAGTAACTTAAGATCTGGAATGATTCTCCGCTTTCATTCAGTGATGCCTGGTTAATTATTAGTGAGAGTTGCTTGGTCCGCTTTTGAAGTTTGCTCTTTGTAAGCGGAATACCTTTTGTGCTATCTTTCGAGGTATTTCTATGACCGAAGTTTGGACATATCAAGAGAGTGATATATCACTATTGGTTGAATAACAAAGTGCATCTGTTGAGTTTGAACTCAGAAGTCATGAAGCATTCTGTAATAAATAGAAATTACTAGAATATAAAAAACAGGATATTAACTT